>JASAND010015653.1:0-26125 GCA_030248195.1 Trissonchulus latispiculum
TGAATAAACGATAACAGATAGTGTTCAAATTACCAAAATTGCCAGAGGTGACAGTATATGAGTGGAAATTAATTGTTTTGGATGAGGAACAAGATTTTAGCCTAACTCTTCATGATTCCCTCTTTCTCTCTTCGTCTTATGCTCTAACGCTCAATTATCCGGGCCTACAACTTGCCTCTTCCCTATGTGCTCGTGCTCGTGTTTCTATCTTTGTAGGGTTGTGCCAGACCATGAAGCAGGCTTTGGTCTCGGGCCGGGCTGAAAATGAATCACATCAATGAAATGACCCCCAAGCAGCGTTGGTTAGAAAGTTAGAAAGCCCATGACTTGCTGCTTTTCGAGCTGAAAACCGTTTACTATTGCTATACAGTTTCATCTAATTATACTAAAACAACAAATTCTTTGCATGCGGCACTAGCAACAGCTAGTCATCGGCTTTTCAGCTATTTGCTGCGTGTGTTGCTATGTTGTTCCTGTTTGCAACTGCTATTGGTTGAAGTCATCCAATTTTACTATGAGGCTCCTTTTCATCTATTGTTCTTCTAGATATATTGTGTGTAAGGAATCACCACCATAACCTTAACTGTTGTAAAAAATGTCCTGATGTACAATGATGTGCTACAATTTCTAACTTGCATGCATCTGTTTTAAATGCCCTTTTCCTAAAAAATCTAATTCCATAACGGTAGACGGAATTTTATGAGAAATCTAATTGGTAAAATAATAGAACAATTAGTGTTTTGCAAGATTTGCAAGACTTTGCACAAGATCAAGATTGAAAGTTTCAAATTGTGAATTTTAATATCCCAACAATCTGGGCTCATTCTAGGATCTCTTCTTAGGGGCCCAAAACTCCGAGGTGCAAAGAATTTGAGGAGGGAATTTTTCTAGAAGTCTGCTAAAATTAGCGCTATTTTTCTAGCATGCAAACGCATCTAAAAGTTAATTTTTATCACAAAAATAGGCAGATGTATTAGTATTGGTCAAAAAATTTTTGAAATTGGCCTTCTGAGCGAATTTTTCAGAGCAAAAGGCAACGAAAGGGGCACCTGGTTTTGGGGGAACGGTCGTTTATGTGTCCCACCTCTCCCACCACCAGAATAAGCCCAGACAATTTATAATACAATACTTGTTTTCGAGTTCGTTAAAGCTAGCCCTGTTTTCAGGTGTTCAGTCTTTTATGCTTATCCGAAGATAGCACATAGTCGCATCGCAAGTCGAATAAAGATACAATCTAATTCAGGCACATCTTGTGAATTGACCTTTGGACAATGGAG
Source organism: Trissonchulus latispiculum (assembly GCA_030248195.1). Taxonomy (NCBI): domain Eukaryota; kingdom Metazoa; phylum Nematoda; class Enoplea; order Enoplida; family Ironidae; genus Trissonchulus; species Trissonchulus latispiculum. The sequence continues at coordinate 1,278 of JASAND010015653.1, forward strand.
TACATATGAGGAAATGAGTAAACTCATGCTGCAAGCAAGGTGCGCCAAGCGACGGGTGAGAAAAACTGCGAAATTAAAAACTATCTAGAACGTGAGGTGAGCGATCGCTAGCAGCGATTTCCAAGTCAGTTCGAAAATCCTCCCGCGAACTCGACTTAAAGCCTATCGGTGAGCATATTTAGTTGGCGGGTTACCTTTTACATTAGTTGATTTATATACGGTTTTACATAGATTGAAGAGTATTGGTACTCTTTTGCAAAGTGCTTACTGTCGCTAGATTCTATACTGTCTGACTGTGCCTAGCCTGAGACCGGTTTGATTGTTTCGGTTTTTTGCGTTTTTGGTTCTGGTACATTTCTCTGTATTCCTGACAGTTTTGTTGTGTTTATGTCATAACTAGTGTACCCAGTAAAAGGTGTGTTTGTTTTTATGTAACTCTTTCATACCTGAATTTTCTAGGAGTCGACGACTGAAAATGAGCAGTGTTACATTTTCGGTCACCGAACGGACTTCCAGAACTTTCTAAAAATGTCATTTTTCATAGTTGCACCCTACACAATAGGAGAATTTCAAAGTCTTCAAACTTAAACAAAAAGCGTTTTAAAAGATTCTCCTAATTTTTGCGATTCTAAAAATACAAACCTTTTTCAATAAAATAAAATTATTCAATAATAAAAGAAAATAATTCATAAAATTAAGTTCAAAAATTTTCACGAAATTTGAAACTTTTTCAATTTAGCAAACCGGGCGGGCATCAATTTTGCAAGTTTCGTAAGCTCATGTGAATGTCCTGATTATAAGCTTCAAAACGATGTATAAAGCTCTTTCCAACTCCCAAAATTGCGAAAGTTATAGCGGTTCACAAAATTACTAAAAAAGCACTGCACTAAAGGAAACCAGCACCTTAAGAATCGTTATTGTAAAGTTTAGGCTACACTTGCGGTTCCCCCCTCCCTCCCTAACTTTTGATTTTTTCCACCAACATTCAAAAATTTAAATTTTAAGCTGGTAAGGGGGACAAGAACAAAACTTTTTGTCCTCGATTTTGCTGAAAATTTGCATACAAATGGTGTTTTGGGGAACTGAGAAAAATCTAATATTTATTTTTCGATTCAGCTTTTTGTCAGCTTAATATATAAGCTAAGGTTGTAAGCTTAAGATGTAAGCTTGTCTTGAACTAACAAGAAGCTGAATCGAAAAATGGTTTACTAATTTGTGCTCAGCGCCACAGAAAATCCATTGTTATGCAAGTTGTCATCAAAATCAGGGAGAAAACTTTTTAAATCTCCTGACCAACTTACGATTTCAAAATTTTTCACTTTTTTAATTTTTTAGCCTAGGTACACTAATATGTATGCATACACACTATATACATTCAAAATTTCAAAGTTATTGGTCGAAAAAAATCAAAAGTAGTTGGGAGAGGGTCGAGTAAGAGAGTGTTTATACTCCTAATTTGAATACATCAGGCAAATAATTACTGCTTTAAGGAATTTTTCCGGGTTGGAAGATTTCATTCCCTAGAGAAGTTTTCCGGAGAGAAGTTTCCTTAAGAAGGAAAATTTCCCAATGCAATGCGCTTACTTTTTGGCTTTTGATAAAACCTGTTCTTTTCGTCAGAGTGGTTACGCAATTTTGAAATGAAGCAAATAAAAATCATGTCATTGAAAAAAAGTCAGTGAGCGCAGAAATAGAATCACCTTTAATGGTCCAATCAAAATTGCCAATCTTAGCAGATAAGTGCATTAGTGCAATACTTTCCGTTTCTACCACCTGTAAAAAATTTGAGTTAGAGCGGCTAAAAGAAATGTAGTTTAAAACTCATGTCACAAAATTGGACCCTTCCATTCCTAAATCACCGATAAAATACTTTTATCTACCATTAGTGATATTTCAGGCACTGAAACTGAAACTGAAACTAGGTTTCAGGTTGTATAGGTTTCAGTTTCAGGCACTGAAACTGAAATTTAAACTGAAACTATTTTGGGAGAAGACCTGAAACTGAAACTATCTAAGCGGCCGACTGATACTAAAACTGAAACAAGATTGGGTAAAGACCTGAAACTAGATTCAGTCTTTTTTTTCTCAAAATATGAAGATTTGAAGGTTTTAAGTGGTTTTTCGTTAATACTCTGTAGTAGGAGTATAAAATCATAAATTTATGCATTATATATTCAATATTCAGGGCTGGAAACTGCTGTTTTTCGAATGAACTGAGACTGAAACTCCGACTGAAACGAGAACTGAAACTGAAACCATTTTGAGATCCCGACTGAAACTGAAAGTATTATGAAAAGACCTGAAACTGAAATTGGTTACTGAAACAACACTATCTACCATTTGCCTGAATTGAAATTGTGTGCTTAAAAAGAACTGTAGCACAAAGCAATAATGTCTTCGATTTCAACTGCAAAGTCTGAACTCTGAAATACTGTAGCTCTTTACACAGAGTCCAAAGCCATTAAAATGAGAGCCACCCTGCAAAGTGAAATTCACTGGAAATCGCTGCGCGACTATCGGGCGTGTAACATAAAGAGTAAATTTATACTGTCGCAAATGTCAGGAAAAAGTGCCGGTCTATCCTCAAATATATGACTGGTTGAGTTGAAGACAGCAATAAGTTGGTTGCCTGAAGGGGAAATCGCTTTGCACTTCTCCATAAAATGACCCACTTTCAGTATCTTTAGTACTATTCTGCCACCCTAAGTCATAGACGACGGCTACTTTTTCGTGGTCTTGTTTTGCTGGTTTGACTGGAAATGTCTCGAGCTGAAGATTCGTTTAAATTGCCTGCATCTGGATCACTATGAAATATTTCTCACTGGGTCTGCAATGTAACTTCTCATTCTGACACTATGTTTGCAGCAAGATTATTGTTCAACTTAGAGGCTTGGCTCTACTGCTACTCTACCAAATCAAGGTCTGAGATGTCGTAAAAATTGCAGTGGTGATGCAAACAGCAGCAGCATCTCTAGAAACTGCAGCCAAAGTTCTCGATTTCTACTTAAATGTCTCCCTAACTAGTGTTGTGCGTAGGCCCGTGCGGTCAATGGCCGGCCAGGCCATTGGCCGTTGGCCGAAATAATCTCAGCCAGTTGGCTCGGCCGGCCGGCCAACGGCCAAAGGCCAAGGTTGGCCGTTGGCCGGTGTTTGCCACTGGCCGACTGCTGGCGAGGCTCAAATTTACTGATTTTATGCGTTAACTGTGTTGCAGAATTTAATTCTACTGCATAATATCGCGCACATATTGCATTATAATCGTTACATTAGATACATTACAACAGATTTTCAGTTTACCTACATAAGATGTTGACACTTAGCTCCAACTTTGCAATACGTTCGTGCTCATTTACAATTATTTTTCAATAAAATTTGCTACACAATTGCATGCAAATTTTAATTGTGCTAACAACTTAGTTTTAAAATTTGTCTAGTGGTCAACGTCTCATCAATTCATTGTAGTCCTCCAGCAAAATTAAAACAGAATTATCGTTAATTGGAGCAAGACGTTTGGAAAAACCATTTTAAATAAAGTTTAATTAAGCTGAAGTATAATTAAGCACGGTAAACGAATAAAAATAGTAAATTCAATTATCCAGCGTTGGCAAACAGCTAAACAACAGCCAATTGCTTACAAGCAGGAAATGGCCAACCAGCGGTCAATGGCCAACTGCCAATTGGCTGGCCAACTTCAAATTCCGGCCAAGCCTAGCCAAGCCAACCAAGGAAAATTTCGGCCAATCCCAACACTATCCCTAACCAATGAGATAACTCGCAATGACAAAATTGGGAGGTTTTACAAAAACAACACCGTTATATATACGTATCTAAATGCAGCTTACAAAATTCCGAAAACAACGATCAACAGCAAATTGAACCAAGTCTACCAAACTAAAAAGTATGAAACTGCACAAAACCTGAAATCAAGATCAAATCAAAACTTAGATAAACAATATGGACATTACATTAAAGACTAAAATATGCTTTACTCACGCAATTAATAATATTGGATCTTTTCAGGAAACCCCAGGCCCAGGTTCCGTAAAACATGACCAAATGTGCTGAAATTTGATATGGGTATGTTTTCGATCACGCTGAATTCAAATATCGCAAAATTTTTCGATTTCGCGAAATTTGATTTTTTTCGATTTGGAAGGGGGACGTCAAGGGAAACCGAAAACTTTTTGTTTTTGATTTTGTTAAGAATTTGTGTATAGGGGTTTTCGGAGTCGCAGAACACGAATCTGAAGTTCGTTTTTCGATTCAGCTTTTCATTAGCTAATTATATATAAGCTAAAGCTGTAGGCTAAGAATGTAAGCAGTCTGAGCTTATGAAAAGCTGAATAGAAAACCATACTTCATATTCGTGTTATGCGACTCCGAATACCCCTGTACACAAATTTTTAACAAAATCTAAGAAAAAGTTTCCTTGCCCCCTCCGATACGAAAAAATAGGTGTTTTCGCGCATAGGTGTGGTCGAAGTTTTTTCGAGTTTTCTGCGAACAAGCCAAAGTTTGAGTTTTCTTAGCAGTAACGAAACCGTGTCACCGGATCAGTTTAGGTCACTTTTCACACCGCAGAAATAATCTAATCTAGAAATAATCGCACCTTTTACTCGGTATCTTAAAATGTTCTACCTTTGTATATATTTTAAATCTTTTTGTCAAAAACTGTCACTGTGCTAAAGCAAAAACGAATAAAATCAAATCAGCAAACTTTGCTCAGCTGGTCCGTCCACTGAAGGAAGGGATCTGCGACTGGAAGGGGAGACGAAGAAGTAATAGAATCATACAAAATAAAATTGCTACTGTAGTAAGAAAACAAAACAAAACTAAAATAGATACACACGTAAGCATTTACGACATTGTATATATTAAATATACACAGGAAAGTCAAAATTCGTACGTATAATATAAAATGTAATAGAGTATCGCACTGATCGCACTAGAAGTTTACAGTCTCTGATTTATGCCAGCCATTTGCAGACATCTTTCCTTCAACTCTTTCAAATCCAATAGTTGAGCCAGATTCAAATAATCTTTCCGATTTCGATCGTTGACTCCAACCATCAGCTTCAGCTCAGCCGTCTTAAGCAGCGCCGGGAGGTCATAGCGATGCGAAAGAAGGGCCAAATCGCTCCAACAGGTCACAGATCTGTCGTCCAGAACCGCTCGGACCCTTCCGAAGTAGAGGTATTTCAGCAAAACCTTGATAGATGAGCTCGGAAAATCAGTCAGCCGCAAAATTCCGGTTGTCTTTTCCAGAAAATTAGACTGAAAGTTTCTTCGCCAAACCGGACTTTTCAGAAGGGGGAACCGATGAGCATAAAGGATGACGTCATCCGAACACTGAATCCGGATATCGCTGAACGGATTTTCCGGATTTTCCAGACCCGACCACAATTCCGAGTGGAGACTCTGAGGCTGGGAATCGTCAACGTCGATGCGATCCAAGCGAGACTGTGGATTGACTCGGGGATAGCGGTCTCCAGACATGGTCACTTTCACATCAAAGGCTTCATAGCGTAAAGCAAACATGTCAGCATAGTCGGACAACTTGAAACACGAAACTTCATAATGGGGCAGAAATGTTCTCCACACCAGGCTTGGAATTGGAAGACTAGAAAACTTGGGGAAAGATAGCTCGACTTCAACATGCAACTGACAGGAATAGTGGGCAGGAGATGGGGAAAATTGGAGACACAAATTATTATCCTGGCTGAGAAAGAGTCGCAAACGGATGCTTCCGGTAATTCGCTCACAATATCCTTTATTTCGGAGAGTTTCAATACAACAGTGCTTAAATTCCTCGCTAAAAATGTAACCTCTTTCCATGGGAAATCCAGGCGTAAGTAGGAATATATATGCAATACTGTAAATCCAGAAGGCACGATCTGAAACGAAGAACAGCTTTATGAATAGCGAAGCGTAGGTAATATATTCCCGTTTAGACAGGAATGTGGAGGGAACGTGGGTTCGTTGGGGTATCGTGATGAAGGGATATCCATTGCTGAGAAAGGTCAATGCTCCCAAAATCCTACTCACCGTAAATTGAAATCTCTGCTGTCTAACACCTCCCTTCCTCAAGAACTAAAGCACCGTTGCAAAATAGGACCTCAGTGGAGCTAAGATACAATTATCAAAATAAGTCCTGTCTGACCCGGAGCTCACGTGGTTTTGCCATCTATCTTTCCAATTAAGATTCAGACAATAATAGCTTCACAGCTAGGTACAAATTTAACAGCTATATATACTACAGGGATAAGAGATGGAACGGCTCACCGATACCGGGAGGTTAGTTACCGGGAGGGTCTATCTATCTCATGGTTTTTTCGTAAAATACTGCCTATCTTCTAAGCAGTCGAGCTTAAAATACGCAGTCTAAAACATAAATACGCATCAAAATAAGCAGCCGAAAAATTTGGTCGTAGGAATTTCAAGAGTGCTCTAAATTAATTTCTTGGGACAATTTACCGTATATAGTTTGGGTTCTGGCTTCTTCAAGGGGGGCTGTCGACCCCAGAACCCCCGTTCATCTCTTCGATTCTACATTGAGTATTCCGTCTGCAGTAGCTTATCCACTTTTTGCCTAAGCACACGTATATATGTATATAGTATGCTGGGTTTATTTTAGGCAAAAATAAGTGGGGGGGAGGTCGAAAAGTGGGGGGAAATAAAATGGGCCAAAAATGCTAAAAATGCTGTATAAACAGCCTGTTTTCCACCTACACTGTTATAACTATGCTTAAAAGTGCTCAAAAATCACGTTTTAGTACCAAAAAAGGCGATTTTTGATCAAAAATTTCCGGCGGAGCCGGAAAAATTTTGGAAATTTTGACCAAAAATTCTAAAAATTTGGCAATTTCTGGTAAACTAGAGTAAACTAAAATGCGTTATCTTCTTAAGGGGGGCGACTATACCTGTACAACCAACTTTCTTGGATCGGCTTCAATTTTTGCAAACATTACGCCGCTTCCGTGGTCAAAAATACTTTGTCGTTTAGGTGGCTCTCAGTAGCTCGCTAGTCAAGTGGTTAAAAGTTTTCTTTACGTTTGGTTCAGTGAGAGCATATGTCATAGTGGTCGCGGCAGCGACCCCTATAATATGTGTGAAAAGTGGCTGGAGACAGTGTAAAATAAGCTGCGCAGAAGCAGCGCAAAATCCTGCTCAGATCCTGCGCAGATTTTATGCGCAAATTGCAGAGCACATCGAGTTTAGTATGTGTGGGAAGCTTCAGCCTAGTATATATCACTCACCGTTAAAAAGTTGCGCCCCGGACCGGTTATGGCGGCGATGTTTTTTCCGTTTCTCCTATTTGATGGTTGTATTGTGCATAATGTTTGCCGCTTTCAGGTTAACGGCAGCGGTGGGCCGACCTAAAGGGCTATAGGGTCTAGCAGTACCCTGTAAAGAATTTAAGAATCGCAACATTTTTTCGCAAAGCGCCGCAAAGTCGGCTCAGAGCGAAAAGTGACCATTTTTGTGGTCGTCGCTCAGGTCGAACGTTACGAGCTGGAGCTGATTTTTTTTATATTAAGAAATTACATATATTGAACTAACTAACGGTCCTCCAGGTTGCGTTTCTCTCACTTCTTCCCTAGCGGCCATAGTGGCACGTTAAAAATAGCGAAAATTCGAAAAATGAAAAATCGAAATTTCTCGCTATCTATATCAACTTTGAAAGCTCAAATCTTTCTTCCATGCAATGGTTTTCCGGCACGGAGAATCGATTCCCGCGGTCAGTTTTACCGTCAGACCTACTCATCTTGATGGGCTTGTTCCACGTTGCCGTCGGGAGGGTCAAGTCGGAAACCGCTTCCTGGAGGTCCATAGTAAGCTTTACCAGGCCCCTCAAATACAAGAGGTTTTCTAGTGCGCCCAGCTCAGTCCCGATATAAGCTTTGCCGACCGACCTACCCATCTCAGGATATATTTTTTACAGGGCGGGGCGCCCCCCCCCCCCCCGGAAATTGACCTTCCCCCCGAAATCGCCCCCCCCCCCCCGGATTTTGGGCTTCCCCCTTAATGAAGTCTACATTTTTTCCAAAAATAGTTAAATATTCAAAAATTTTCCGGAGATTTTTTCGTAAAAATGGCTATTTCTAGCTTAAATCCTGGCATTTTTGAGAACATTTTGTGTTTCACCATGCAAAATACGGCAAAAAATACCATCTTCGGCTCATTTTTGCAAAAATCCCCCCCGGGCCCGAGGGGGGGGGGGCTCGGGAAGCCTCTCCTCCGGAGAAAAATCCCTAAAAGCTACCATGCATCTTGCTGGGATGGTTCCACTTTGCCGTCTGGAGGGTCCGGTCGGTACCGACTTCCAAGAACACCCTATAGGAGGACTGTACATAGCCTCTCAATTGTCTATATGGGTTTTCTGGTGCACCCAGCTCATTCCCGGTGCCCGTTTTGCCGTCCGGCTTACCCACCATGCTGGGCTGGTTCCACTGCGTCTGGCGGGTCAATCGGGTGGGGTCAAGTGGTCACAAAATTTTTCAAAAGTGGTCAAATTTGGTATCAAATGAAAGACCTAAGTGTTAGCACACAAAAAAGCAGAGGCAATAGCTAAAGCTCGAAGAGTTGCCGTAAATCATCAAATCCTTAATGCTTAACCTTTGTAAACCTTGAGGAAGAGCTAACATCGAAAATAGACCTGAGTTATTAGTTTGTTGTAACCTTTCCAGAAAACTTAAAACATTGACTAAAAACTGCTGTTAAAAATATATATACCATAAAATAGATATCAAATCTTCTACCATTTACACAACTTCAAAATTTCAGTCTGAATAGAATTTTCAAAATTAAGGCTAAATTCAAATTCCAGATAAAATTTTACAAAATAAACCTTTAATGACGTTTCAAACAGGCAAAATTTACACTAGAGCCGGTCCGGTTCCAAAAGCCACCGGTTCTGGTTATAAAAATTCTACCGGTTCCGGTTCAACCGTTTCTACCGGTTACTTTGGAAATATTACTGAAATGTTTTCGCCTGAAGGTTCAAGACAGAATAGAAATAAACAATTTTAGCATAAAAGCAATATATATCATAATGTATAAACACATTCAAAAGAGTCAACGGCCGTTTGCACCAAATGTGATTAACTATTTGCTAAGCATTTGCTAATTCGCAGACCAAATGATCAGCTAAACAAGTGCTAATCTTGAGAATTTGCTTAGCAACAACTCCTTTGCACCACATCTGATTAGCAATTGATTAACAGATCATCAGTTTAGTAGTTGCTTAGCAAATGGTTAGCATTTCCAAGAAATGGCCAATGAAAATGCTGGATTTTTGTATTTGAACCAATCAGCTACGGGAATTTTATGCCATTATTATGTGATTGCAGGAACTGTCGCATCTGCTAATCACTTGCTTAATTTTTTCTCAGGAAATACATCAGCAGTCTTTAAATTTGATGCAATAAATCAACTTTTGAATTGAATCGGTTGAATTATACATGATCTGGGATGAGTACTATTGTTGTGTTAACTGTATATATTACATGAAACTAAACGTGTCGAATATTTCCAAATATTTAACACTTTTAGAGTGCCGACCTCGGCACAGATTTGTGCCGAGGTCGGCACAAGCTGTGCCGAGGTCGGCACATGTGCCGAGGTCGGCACAGCTTGTGCCGAGGACGGCACAAATGGCATTTTGGTGCACGTACGACATGTATTGGTATACGTACAATGCTGTACATCAGTTTAATTAACATTCTTGGTACTAGAATTGTTGATACTATGATAATTCTTCTCTTTTCATAATTTCAAGTTGTGCCGAGGTCGGCACAGTGATTGGCACACTACGAAGACTCTTCTGGTGTTGCAATTCTATCATTTTGGTATAATTATGGAAGTCGAACTAGTTGTGCCGAGGTCGGCACACTGTTCGCTTTTCGAAATTTGTTCACCCATGCAGTTGATTATACTTGTGCCGAGGTCGGCACATTGTTCACCCGTACATATTTGTGCCGTAGTCGGCACCTTAACTTTTCGATACCTTTTATTTATGTTCATGTTCATGGAGACACCTATTACGATTGGTAAAGTAAATTACGGTGATATTGCTGACATATGATCTATTGTGAGGTTTCGATTATTTAGGGACGGTGGGGGGGATACCTATTACGGCTTAAACTTACCACTAAGAAGTGGAGACAGCGTTAATTCTTCATTGTTTCGTGAAAACGGCGTCATAATGTCTACGGGTGGGGAGCGGGCGCGTGGATCCATGCAAAATGACGTCATGTGATCCGAAAGATGGTGATATTGGACCGAAGAAACCATTTGGTCCAGGAGATGCTGATCCCGAAAGATGGTGTAACTTTGCCGAACCCATTTGGTGAGTACGGCAAACATGTGTGTAGAATTTTGGGTGCCTATGGAACTTTGTTCCGAGAGCCGGACTGACAGATTGTCAAGAACAGTCCACGAGGCTTAAAGAGAAGGAAGTGCCTGGTACAGTTATGTCTGTTGGCTGTATCTAGGTTGATTGCTGCTTCCTTCCGCCCTCCTTTGAATTGTCATTATATATACTGTATGTTATACTCTGTATGTTGTATTTCGGGTGCCTACGGAACATAGTTCCGGAACCTGGAGTGATAGATTGTCAAGCGAACTCCACTAGGCTTAAAGAGAAGGAAGTGCCTGGTACAGTTACGTCTATTGGCTGTATCTAGGTTGATTGCTGCTTCCTTCCGCCCACCATGCCGACTTGGGACTGAATTGTTCCGGGAAGCAAAGGGAGAGGGCACTGTACCCTCGTTAATGTCTGATTAGCACCGGCCGGGCTTCTCAGGGGTCTTCTCCTTAGTCTTAGTCTCTTCTCCTTAGTTAGCATTACATAAACAGCCTACCAGCCAATAAACCACAAAACTTTCCCTACAGTAAAGAGCAGACACAAACAAACGAGTAATGAATTTTATTTGAAAAAACAATCAACCTGAGATAAAACAAAATTCCTGGGCAATCAATCCTACAAGCAAATGGAATCAATCTGGTTTGAACAGTCTTGGCCAAAGTGGTTACTGTTTTCACTATTCACTTTCAATTCGATCAAGCTCGACTTCAATTCAGCAGACAGGCTGCAATTTCAAGTTTGGGTTAGCAACAGAAATTCGAGTTTAATTTTGTGAAAAAAAATGTGCAGCAACAGGAGGGAGTGGTCAAACCGGAAAGATCCCACAATCTCAGTCAAATATCATAAAACATGAAAAATTGGAACAAGAATCACGAAAAAAAACAGTAAAGAAATCACAAACGAATCGAGTAATACAAATGGACAGCAACAATTGAACCAGTAATTGTGCTTTGACCTGGAAAAAAGGATGAGACTTAAACCTATATTCGCAGTTAAAATTCTGCTGTTTTTAGCATTCTCCAAACAGGTCTTATCATCTTTAGGCCAAATCAGAAGTTTGGTGAAATTTCGACGCACCCCATCCACTGGCGGATCCAGGATTCCGAGCGACAATCAGGGTAAAATCTGCCTACCGGGTGCCGGAGCCCTCACAATTCAAAAAATCCAGAAACAAACAAAATGTTTACAATATAATGTTGGTGAAATTTTTTGTTTTTGCAATAATATCTTTCGTAACATCATTAATTCTTTTCATTAGTAAGAGTCGAGAAAATTTTTAAAGCAACACATTGTTAGTCAAAGTGAGAACAGAAGTTTTCTCAGAAAAGTTGAAAGATGCATTGCAAGCCTTTTCTTCATGCCTTGCTTATGCCTGTTAAGTAGGGGAAATTCACGAAGAAGGCGAGAAATATTGTGGTTTTTTGCTATTTATCTCCTTAATTGTTTCCTCCTTCACACCACGACTGCGGGGCGCCCAGCCCTTCCTCTTGGATCCTCCCCTGACGCCACCTCAAATTTCCTGACCTATATTACCTTTCTCCAATAAAAAGTAAACCCAACAAACAACAAGTTTACATGAACAACCGAAAATACAATGCTGAAGATAAACAAACTAAAATACAAAATTAACGGGAAGACTAAGAAGAGCACATATTACAATGTTAATACACAAAGGAAAAACCTGGAGCATTATTAACATCGGAGGGGGGGACCACTCGGGGGGACCATTCGGCCTTATCCCCTCCTACTTGGGATTTCACCCAGTCAACTTCAGGCACCACAAACTGCAAACCTGTTTTTCGGTTAGTTGGTGAAGAATTTTAAATTTTCCGATTTAGACAAAACTTTTTGGACTAGGGTTGTTCATTTTGGCACAAGAAGTGAATGTTTAAGCATCTATCAGCTCAAGTGACCCTACAATGTATATACAGCACAGGCCAACTACTGTATTTTTGTGACTTGGTATATACTCTATCCCCTGGTGAGAAGACAAGGAAAATTTCCACCTTTTTCGACAAGAAAAAAACCAAGCATATATTACAGGGAGTGACAAAAAACAAAGCGCACATGCCCATTGCTCACTGCAAAGCAAGAATAGCAACAATTCAGGAACGAAATCAGGTCAAATGGCATCACACAACTAACTTCGGCAAAAGATTTTGGATCCGTCAAATTTCACATAAGAAGATCGATCCTGCTTTCTGAGAAATACCTTCTGATAAAACAACTTAGATAAGTGTGCCTACAAAACTTTACGACTCTTAACTGTGTACGCAAATAATAATAAGGGCAGACACGTACATATATACATACAAAATGGCAATATATACAATATATATACCTGAGCTTTAAAGCATCATAAACTCAACCTGAGGTAAACAACAAAATAATTAACCAACACGCAAACGGAGGACGAAGTTGGACGCCGGCCGACATTGAGCAACCACCCCACCGGTAAAGGACCCCCCAAATAAATTCACCCATATAGGTATATTTAAAACATTACCAAATTTGATCATTTTCCTCATAAATCTGTCGTCGAAGAATTTTTTGATGGGTCTGGCAATTTTTACACGCAAAACCCCAACGTTTGCACAATTTCACTACGAATTGAGTGCCCATCTGGGGACAGACCCCCACGAGTCGAATTATAAAATTCCACCGCATTTTCGGCTTACTTGGCACAAATCTCAACTCAACTAAACTCTGTTTTCGGTTCGAACTGATATACGAAGAGACTCGTTTGCTCAAAATCAACTTATATATATAACCTTTGCAAATCAAAATACCCAGACTATAAATAAATGTATAATTTGAAAGCACGAAAAAAGCCAAATGTAGTATATAAGCCTAATAGATTTTTCTGGATCAAGAATACGTATATATATGACTGGCTTTTCGTAAGGGTCGAAGATTGTAGCATGAGGCGATTTTGGGGGGGGGCGAGGATTTTGGGGGAAGGGTGTTTACGGGCCCCCCCACCCCCCGGGGGTCCCCACTAGAATAAGCCCAAATGATACCTACGTAACAAACAAAATTAAAAGTTTTAAAAACAAACAAATTCAAGTGGCATGCACAAAATCCAAAATTGACAGAAAGAATGAGAAAGGACACGCATACAAGTAACACTGTTTCCAAACAAAGCCAAGTAAGCGCAAATCCAAAAACAGCACAAACTGTCATTGTAAGCTCATAACAATTATATAAGTCCGTCATCTTAAAATCCAAATCTATCCAATCAAATCAACCGGAAGTGGACTGAAAGGTTTGCAACAATTCCATCAGCAGATCCGGGTCAGATCGAATGACATCGAATTCCGGTAAAGTGCGAAGATCGCTCAAATTTCCGGAAATCATGCTCAGACATTTCTCCTTCAATTCGTTCAGACCCAACAAATTCGCCAACACCAAATATTCGCCCATATTCTGTTTCTCAAGCCCATCTTGCAGCTTCAACGTGACCATCTCAAGCAAATCCGGAAGGTCGTAGCGATGCGACAGCTTGGCCAAATCGCTCCAATTCGCGGCCGGGAAAACGCAAAATTACCGTAGCCTTTTCCAGAAATCCCGGCTCCAAATTCCGACGAAGAACCGGACTTTTGACCAGCAGCAATCGGTGCGCATGCAGGACGACATCATCCGAACACTGAATCCGGATATCGCTGAACGGATTTTCCGGAATATCCAGACCAGACCAAAGACTGGTATACAGCTCGCAAGATTGGGCATCGTTGACAGCAGGTGGTACCCCGGTCTCAGCTGCAACTGAGGCGGCCGAAATGGGATTAGGGTTGTTGCCAACCGTTGCTGTCTTCACGGTTATCTGAAGCACAGATTTCAGTCCAGACAGCAACGGGGGCAGACGAAACTCAGCCGGCAACCTGACACCCTTCCGATCCAAGAGGGGACGAACTCTCAGATATTTGGCATGGACACAGTCCCCCTCCAGTTTCCAGCCAATGGCGATGTCGTAACGGAGCGACCGACCGTCCGCCCGATTCGAAGCAGGGAAGTTCTCCGTAAAACAGGCTCTAGTAGTCCCACTGCCACCGCCCAGATTTGCCCCCGTCCCGGCCCCCTTTACCTTAAATCGTACGAAAACGGCCGGGCCTAACTGACCGCTGTTTCGCACAAACTTTCCCTTATGATAGGGAAAGTCGGCAGTATAAATCTCTTCCTCCACATTTGCCATTTGATGCACAAACCTGCAATATTCAAGAGATGGACAGCCTTAATAATTATTTAAGTATATATATAAGTAGCGGTCTGGTTGTCTCCGGGAAGGGTAAACAGCTGAAGACAGGGGCGGATCCAGGGGGGGCGGCCGCCCCCCCGTCGCGATTCGAACGTAGGAAAAATTAAGGAGAGAAAGAGGAGAAAGGGCAAAAAACTAAAAAATTTCGAATTTTCTACTTTTTAACCGCATATTTATTGCATGAAGAAAATGCTTAAAACGCATCCGATTTTTCGGAGAAAATTACCATTTTTGCCTGAGAATGTTAAGAATTTATAAAAATTTTCGCAGTTCTTCAGTATGCAAAGAATTAAAGATCCGAAGACAGATTTTATTGCAAAAACAAAAATTTCTTAAACGTCTGGGGGGCTCCATTGGGGGGCTTTTCGAAAAAGTCCCAACTCCATTGAAAATTGTCAAAATAGGCCTAAATATGCTGTTTTGGGCCATATATTGGGACGCATATAAGGGTTATCGGGGTCGCTGAACACGATGAGCACAGTTGCAGCGCGGTACGGTACTGCTATCGTGCTGCACTGTTATGCAGCAACCATAGAACGCTGGCTGTAGACTTACTGTAAACGGTTAAACATATCAAATTAGGTGTGTAGATAGCTTGGACATGACAAATTAATATATTTACATTGACAGTATTGTTTGCATCTAGTTGTGCTGCAGTAGAGTGCTGTTAAAGTACAGCACGGCCTATAACTAGCTACAGATAAGTTGCAATCGTCTGAGATTTTGCATATAACTCCAGAAGAGCATCAGAAATCGTGCCGTATAAGTTTCCGCCATTGGCAGTATGATTTGCATCTGGTTGCGCTGCAGTAAAGTGCTGCTGAAGTACAGCACGGGCTATAACTTGCTACAGATAAGTTGCAATCGTCTGAAATTTTGCATATACGTATATAACTGCAGAAGAGCATTAGAAATCGTGTCGTATACATAAGTTTCCGCCATTGGCAGTATAATTTGCATCTGGTTGCGCTGCAGTAGAGTGCTGCTGAAGTGCAGCACGGCCTATAACTAGCTACAGACAAATTGCAATCGTCTGAAATTTTGCATATATATAACTGCAGAAGAGCATTAGAAATCGTGCCGTATATATAAGTTTCCTTCATTGGCTGTATAAATCTTGCATCTAGTTGCAGTGCAGTAGAGTGCTGCTGAAGTATATACAGAACGGTCTATAACTAGCTACTAATATGTTGAGATTGTATGAAATTATGCATGGAAGTGTAGAAGCAGAATATCTAATCGAAGCCGTGTCATCAATCTGCCAAATTCGAGAGCCAAGTAGGAAACTGGAACTTTTCAAGCTTCTTTGTTCTTTTGCTTCGATTTATGGTATATATAATAATTACTGACGGAATTTTTAAAGCTTCTTTAAACATGTTTACGTAAGTTTAACTGAGAGCCTTGAAAATGAAATAGGACAATGATAAAAATGCTCCGATGGAGCATGACAAATGCAATATGAGTGACACTGGGCTTTAAGCGGACAGAGGACTAGGTTTTAAATTTAAAGTTTTAAACTTTGACGCCGGTGTTATCAATACCGGCTTGAATCAATCACTCACATATCAAGCTTTCTGCGGAGCATTTTTGTTGCTTCTTCTTTTGTTCTTCCATTTTACATGGGCTTATTTTTACTGGGGGGGGGTGGGGCCCCCCACTCGGCGACCTCCCCCCCATTCGAGGTTCCTCCCATAAATTTCGAGCTCCGCCCCATAACCCAAAAAATTGCCTAATTTTATATACCATTTTTACCCTAAAATTTCAAAAAATTTTCCGGCTTCGCCAGATTTTTATCGAAATTTTTGTAATTTTGGCATAAAAAGCGCCTAAAATTAGTCATTTTTTAGCGATTTTTGGCAGTTTTTGCACAAAAAACGTTAAAATTTGCAAAATTTTTGTCAAAAAATGCTTGTAACGTGTCAAATCTTTGGTGAGCCCATCCCCCATCGAGGGGGGGGGGCGACTTTGAGCCCCCCATATCGCCCCCCTAAATTTTGGCCCGAAAATAACCCAGATCATGTATCTGGGTTTTCTTAGGGGGAGGGGGTGATTTTGGCCCAAAAATAAGCCAGATCATGTATCTGGGTTTTCCTTAGGGGGGGGGTGGGTGGGGGCGCCCCCCCCACTTTTTTGGGCTTCCCCACCCCACTCACTGTAGGGTGCACAGAAAATGCATAATTTTAAGGATTTTTGGTCAAAACTGTCAAAAACTTTTCCGGCTTCGCCGGAATTTTATGGTCAAAAATCGTCTATTTTGGTACTCAAACTCAATTTTTGAGCACTTTTAAGCATAGTTATAGCGGTATAGCAAGGTTAACAAAAAAAAATCACCCGAAATTTTAACAAAAAAAAATCACCCCACCCTGACTCACAGGAAAGTCGCAGAGACCCAATTTTTTGCGTGGTGATAGCCACACATCTCGACATTACAGCCTGTGAGTTTGAGCCCCTAGGACCTATCCATGCGTTCATGGCAGACCTTTAAGTGAAGGTACCCAAAAGTGGCCTCAAAAACGTTCATGGCCGAAGTTCGAATTTCGGCTGCTATTTACTAAGGGAAAACCTAGACAACCCATACTGTACATATGACATGTCCTGACTGTGCGCTATCGATACATATATAGAAGTTCCCGGTCGGACCTCTCAGCCGTCCTGGGGTGGGTGATTTTTTTTTGTTAAAATTTTAACAAATAAAAAATCACTTTCATATTTTGTTACTGACCTCAGAACAGCAGCTAGAGCAAAACTAACGCCAAATTCGAGCTCAGCGACCTCGAAAACCCTTATAGCCTTTGTTTTTGAGGTTGTCTGACACTTCTGGGAGTGCAACCTGATAACCAGCCTGGCCTGAACCGTCCGACGGTAAACGTGATTCCAGAAGTCAGTATTAGACTACAGTTACCCAAAAACTGATGCCAGATTTGAATTCTGCGCACTAGAAAACCCCCTAGGACACGTTTGTAGGCACTTCTGACTGCCCAGTTGGTACCTGGAGGGTCCGAAAGGGTCCGGCAGGGGTAACGTGACCGTGGGTCATATACCACCAACATATGAAGTCCTAAGTTTCTCGGCCAAAACGGCTGGAAATAAGTTATAATCACTCACAAACACGAAAAAACAACATTTTAGCCTTTAAAACGGCAGTTTATAGCCACCAGACTTCATACTAGACCCTGCCGGGGGCCATCAGTGATCACTTACACTTCGGAGGGGTCAGTTGGCCGAGTTGGAACACTAGGTTGGTGGTTTTGGGTTCTACATACTTTATTTAATGCGCTCTATCCAAAACTGATGAGAAAACATTGCTAGCTGCTCTCTGGGATCCGATCCGCCACTGATTTTTTTTTTGTTAACGAGTGATTTTTTTTTGTGAAACCGTTAACAAAAAAAAATCACACACTTTCGCCTACTGCAACTTACTGATAGGTTGTAGAGCAGCGAAACTGGGGTGGTTTAAAGCTTAGCCCAAGGCCTATCCATGGGTCCTCAAAGTAATCGATTTGGTTTAGTTTTGCGAAAGTTCCAGCCAAAAAACCAAATTTTGATTTTTTTTTGTTAACCTTGCTATATATGTAGAAAACAGGCTATTTTTACTACATTTTTGGCAATTTTAGGACACTTTGTATTCCCCCCACTTTTGGTCTTCCCCCTCCCGCCCCCCCCCCCACTACGTTCCCCCTCCCCCACTTTTTTTCGCCTAGAGAAAACCCAGTATATCTGGGCTTTTTCTAGGCGCAAAAAAGTGGGGTGGGGAAGTAGGGAGACCTAAAACCGGGGGAATCCAAAGTGGCCTAAAATTGGCAAAAATGCAAACCTCTTTGCTCCATATACTGCTATAACTGCTTAAAAGTATATACTCAAAAATTGAGTTCGAGCAACAAAATACTGTTGCAACTAGCAAATAGCAACAAAATGACGCGACGTACGTATATACCCCTGGCCAGGGCGCCACAGGTCGCTAGGGACACTTTAGAGGGGTCTCCAATGACAAAAATTGTTCGTCTTACCATGGACTTTCATTTTTGAAGAATGAAAATCAAACGTGGACACCCAAAGTCAGACCAACCTTAATCACGCAACCGGTTTCGATGCTCCACCGGGGGCATCTTCTTCAGGCGATTCTTCACACGCTGCTGTCGTTCCTGGGGGGTCAGATAACGGGGGATCCAACTTCGGGAGGGAAGGGAATTTCTTAGACGTTTCAGTGGAACTTCGGAATGGGAAAATTGTCACTGACCTTTTCACCAAACCTACGGACACAAGACAGTACCTCCATTTTGAGTCCTGCCATCCTATACAGCATAAGCTACCTATTGCCTACAGCCAGGCATTGAGGATTTTCCGCATCTGCTCAAATCCAGACACCGCCCGGCTCAGGTGTAGGAAGAGAAGGCTGAAGGAAGAGAAGGCTCAAGGAAGATCTGGTAAGAAGAGGCTATCCCAGAGGTAAAGTTCAGCGAAGAATCGAAAGGGCTATGTCAGTAGACAGAATGCAGCTACTCACTCCCAAAATCGATCCAGGGACAGAGACTGAAGAAAAGTCCTACTATTTGGTACTGCCATACCATCCGGACCTCAGAAGCGTGAAAACAGTCTTAAGGAACCATGAACATTTTTAAATTGTCTAAACTGCAAGGTAAACTTGTTCTGGCGTTCACCCTCCTCCCCCCAAGCTCAAAAACATGCCTGTGAAGGCCAAATTACCAATGCCAAGAGCCACCAAGGGGACAATTGGTTCTGAGCATAGTGGAACCTTCAAATGTGGCGGCGCAAATGTCCCTCTGTCAATCTATCAAATCCGGCACCATCATCAAAAGCTCTGTAACTGGCTTATAATACCGTCTGAAGTGCCATTTTGATCATACTGTAAAGGGACTGTATATCTGGCGGAAATCAAACGGTGTCCCTCCCAACATGTTGCAGAAACTGGAAATCTTCTGTCCATAAGGTTTAGCAAGCACCGGTGTGACATTTGCAAAAAGAATGCAAGTAAACCTCTTTCAAGTGATTTCAGAAACGATAATCATGCATTAGATCAATTATTAGTTGCTGTATTGGACTTCTCCGAAGTTATATATACGGAAGAAGAAAGAAAAGTGGTGGATATATAAGTCAACTATTTTCTGACCATCTTTTTGGAATCAACTGGGAGCACGTTCTCCGTCACAACAAATCCGCACCCCCCGGGTCCGGGTTTACTAGCATCCATTTGGACTCTGCCGACGACAACAACATCAATAACAGTGGTTCCGACCCTCCCGGTAGTTCCGGTCCTCCGGTCCCCCCAGTCCTTGCCTCCCAGCCTCCCACTGACCCTCCCGGCAATTTCGGTCCTCCGGTCCCCCCGGTTCTTGCCCGTCCGGCCTCTGAAGTCCCAACCCTAGAGAACTTTGAAATTTTCCTTCCCTCCCGAAATTGGATCCCCCGTTATCTGACCCCCCAGGAACGACAGCAGCGTGTGAAGAATCGCCTGAAGAAGATGCCCCCGGTGGAGCATCGAAACCGGTTGCGTGATTAAGGTTGGTCTGACTTTGGGTGTCCACGTTTGATTTTCATTCTTCAAATTGTGATATCTGCGTATCCGCACGGATCCGTGGACCTGTGGCTGTTTTGACTCTATCTGTCCTACCATGGACTTTCATTTGATACCAAATTTTACCACTTTTGGAAATTTTGAATTTTGACCATTTCAGACCGGGAGTAAAAAGTCCAAATCTGGCTTGGGGGTAAAAGGTAAACATTTATATACCCCAGGAGGGCGGGAGTAGTCAAGGTCGGGTATGGGGGGAGGGGTTTGGCCTTCTCCTGGGGGGGTCTCATAGGGGGCAAACTGTAGCCTGGTACACCTATCCCCCAAACCCCTCCACCTTACACATGGACAAGAACCATAGATGTATATATATAACGGAGATTTGGGGTGGTGGAGGCTCCCCCCAACATTTTTTGTGGGGCCCTCTCGAGACCCCCCAAGACCCCCAACCCTTTCCCCAAAAAATTTCTTTATGCTAAAAATCGCATTTTCAGCCGTTCCTAATGATAAAAACGTCTAATCATAAAGTAATTTTAATATTAGACAGCTGTTTTAAACTCAAAAACTTGATTGCCAGCATGTTTCCAAGTCCAAAATAAGGTCAATATTGAGTCAAAGTCCATAACAAAGTTAAAAACGAGTATTTCTCGCAATAATAAACTAAACACTTTAAGCCAAAATCTGGACATTTCTGAATTACCCTAAAAATACCCAATTTTTGGGCATTTCCCTCCCGCCCTCCCCAGTAGGGGGACGGTCCCCACAAAACGTTCTGGGTGATGGCATAGGAGTAATTGGAGGGGGTTGGGGGGGGTAACCCCCCAGCCATTTTTCCAAATCCCCAAAAATTTTTGGGGCCCCCGGCCGCCCCCCAACTGGGGAAGGGAGGTTGTCGCGCCGACGGCGCGAAAAAAATTGGACAAAAATTGGGTAGTTTGAGGGTAAATTCTGCAAAATTTTTCAAAAAAGTCCAAATTTTTGACTTAAAGTGTTTCTTATTGCGAGAAATACACGTTGTTAACAGTTCTATAGACTTTCTGACCATAAATGGGCAAGGTCTCTCCTCAGGGTGTACCAGAAATTATTTTGCGCGGTCCCCCTTCGCACAACGGGGGGGGACGGGCGACGTGGAGAGGCGAGAGCCGTAGAACAAGCAGCATGGATTGCAACATTTTCAAAGTATTCGCAATTATGCACACCTGCTGAATATCTCATACGTTTTCCATTCATTTCACAGATTGTAATCTACTTGGAAGCTCTTCAAAACTCCCACATTTTTGTAGAAATTAAACAGGAGGACAATATTTATTAATCAGAACTTAGTTTTTCTGAATAGTTCACGCTGTATTGCGCAATTTTGACATTATAGGTAGCGCTCGCTTCGCTCGCGCTGCGCGGTCCCCCTGATTTTGCTTGCGCACTGCGCGGTCCCCCCTGAAATTAGGGTGTACCTGGTACACCCTCAGTACACCCCTTGCGCATGTATGTTTCTGACTCAATATTGCACTTATTTAGACTTAGAAACATGTTACCAATCAAGTTTTCGAGTTTAAAACCCCTGTCTAATGTCAAAATTACTTCATGGTTGAATGTTTTTTGCAACAGCAATGGCAGAAAATGCGATTTTTGGCATAAAAATAGAAACATTTTTTGGGGGAGGATTGGGGGGCATAGGTGTACCAGGCTACAGTTTGCGAACTGTGAGACACCCCACGAGGAGGCCAAGCCCTCCTCCCTCCCATACCCGACCTCTAGTACTCCCCCCTCAAGGCGAGTTCTCAGACCCTCCCCCAAAATCCTAAAATGGGGTCCAACCAAGAGAAATATAATATAATGCAAAATTTTTACAAACATTTTTACAATTTTTCAAAAACTTTGTGAATAAATTATTTTTAAATTGGTTAAAGTAAATTAATTTGAAAAAATTGGCTAGAAATAGCTAAAGGATACGTATATATACTATCATGAGGGTGCGCGGAGCGCCCCTCATAATATGAGCTATAAAGGCACTTTGCGGATTTGGGAAACTGTTAATTAGCCATAACTAAGTAAAGGTAGGGAGTTGAGAGCTAAAGTTTACATTTTTGAAATCTCCAGGCCAAGAGCTTTCGAATGATACCAAACTTGCCCGGACAAAATGAACTTTGAAAAAATCGACTTTTTGATACAAGTTTAAAAGTGGGGTTTTTTCTCTGTATCGACCACTTTTTTAGGGCGATTTTTGCGCACACCGATTTTTCAAACGGCCCATAGGAAAAATTTTTCTATACTAATTTTTGATTATCTAGGCGATGGTTCAGATCAAGTTTATGTTTGATTTCCGAATTTCGCTCTGGGTCGATTTTTACAGATGGTCAAAAATAGAAAAATCGACGTTTGGACTTAGAAATTTTTCGAGGTCCCAACACAGCAAACTGGAGATAGCTGGAAGGCCGATATTTGGCATACAAAGGTTGTTGGGCATGGGGAATTCACTGGTGGTGTTATTTTGGGGATCCGACCCAAGGCTGGCCAGATCTGGTTCATCTGGTTCAAAGTTGAACCAGTTCCTGGTTCAAGCTACTGGAGATAGCTGGAAGGCTGATATTTGGCATACGAAGGTTATTGGCATGGGGAATCTGCTGGTGGTGTTGTTTTGGGGATCCGACCCATGGCTAGCCAGATCAGGTTCAACTGGTTCAAGGTTGAACCAGTTCCTGGTTCAAGCTACTGGAGATAGCTGGAAGGCTGATATTTGGCATACAAAGATTATTGGGCATGGGGAATCTACAGGCGGTGTTATTTTGGGGATCCGGCCCATGGCTAGCCAGATCAGGTTCAACTGGTTCAAAGTTGAACCAGTTCCTGGAGATAGCTGGAACGCTACGATTTTGCATACAAACGTTATTGGACATGCGAATTGGTCATACCACCTAAAGCAGCGTTTTTTGGAGTTTCGGAGCCTTAATAAGGCGGCCCTCCCAAAAATTGGAAGAAGGACAAGTAGGAAAAATGCTCCTTGCAGTCGCATGTAAAATGCAATATGAGCTATGAGGGTCAACATTTAAATGTGTCAAGGACAAGATTTAAAACGTCTAATATGAGCCAGCATCTAAATCGGTAAAGGACAAGATGTAACTGGCTAATGTGAGCCGCTACGTTTCTCTTGGGCTCATACTGACGCGAGGATACTAAGTTGAGTTAACTCTTGCACTTTTCAAATTCGCATATACGCATATATGCATAATTGTCCTGGCATACGTGTGCTCTTGATACAATAAGTAAAGTCAATCGCACGACACCGTGGATAAGCACACATCAAATTTCTACAGATCAGTTGTGTATTTTGTTGTATAAATGCTATGTACAGTGAGCCGATAGCGAAGACTATACCGGTTTACAGGAGCTTTATACATTTGTTTCTAGTATTTCATTGTTTGAAAACTGGTATATCTATGCCAAATATATACCAACTAATTCAACTTTAAAGAGGAGAACTTTAGCTGTATAAAGTGTTCAGATACCTTAAATTCGGTGTTTGAGCTGGCAAAATTAGATTCAGGCAGGACATCTGTAACCAAACATTACATGAAGCTATTGATATTACGCAAAACGGTGAGGATTTGTTCAAAGACTTGGGAATAAAAGTAAAAAGTCTGTAGGCAAAATGGTATGATGTCGTGATGTTAAGCCGTTGAAACCACGGCAGCGAGCGTCAATATGAGCCCAAGAGAAACGTAGCGGCTCATATTAGCCAGTTACATCTTGTCCTTTACCGATTTAGATGCTGGCTCATATTAGACGTTTTAAATCTTGTCCTTGACACATTTAAATGTTGACCCTCATAGCTCATATTGCATTTTACATGCGACTGCAAGGAGCATTTTTCCTACTAGTCTATATATATACATATATATATATATATATATATATATATATATATATATATATATATATATATATATATATATATATATATATATATATATATATATATATATATATATATATATATACAAGTAACAAAAATGCTCCGCACAAAAGAGGATAATATGTGTGTGTTGGCTGTATCGTATATATATCCTTTAAATATATAATAAATATAAATAGGTATATATATCCTTTAAATTCCGGTTGAAGAAGTAAAGACAAAAGTTTCATGGGCACGTGACGTTATTTGGCACAGCAAATATTGGTGGATGGTTCCATGTCAAAAGTTGCTCAGCTCACTTAGGGCTTTCATTTGATACCAAATTTGACCACTTTTGAAAAATTACATTTTTGACCGAAAATCGCCAAAGTCCCCACCCCACCCCACCACAGCACTCTACAGCCACTTTGAGCATGCAGTTCTATGACAAAAGTTGCTCAGCTCGCTGTGGGCTTTCATTTGATACCAAATTTGACCACTTTTGAAAAATTTTATTTTTGACCACTTGACCCCCTACCCGATTTACCCTTCAAACGGCAAAGTGGAGCCAGTCCAGCAAAATGGGTGGGTCGGACGGCAAAACGGACTCCGGGACTGAGCTGGGCGCACCAGAAAACCCTATAGACAAAGTTTTGAGAGGCCATGCAGCCACTTTGAGCAAGCAGTTCTATGACAAAAGTTGCTCAGCTCGCTTAGGGCTTTCATTTGGTACCAAATTTGACCACTTTTGAAAACTTTCATTTTTGACCGAAAATCACCTAAGTCCCCTCAGCAATACGTAATAACT
>JASAND010015655.1:0-32997 GCA_030248195.1 Trissonchulus latispiculum
GCGTACGGGGTGGGCAGTGGGAGGGTAGAGCTGCGGCCCGCACAGCAGGTGGGGAGGGAGGGGGTTGTGCTGCTACCCTTGCAGCAGGTCGAGCGGGGGGGGGGCGGTTTGCTGCAACCCGCGCGGCAGGGAGGGCGGGAGGGTGCTGTGCTGCAGCCCGCGCACCGGCGGCAGCTGGGACGATTGGAGGGTGTGCTGGGTCTGGACTGGTGGGGGCTTGGGGCCGAGGACCAGGGGCACATGCTCGACAGTTCCAGCCCCTAGCATGGAGCTGGAGGAGATTGGACACCGTTAGGCCAAGGCATTTCCTGTGGAACCACTGGTCGCATGTGGCACAGGACATGGAATAGTCCCTTCTGTCTACATTTCTGCTACAAATTCCGCAAGGATAGGCCACGGGGGGACCCGGGTTTTCTTCGATATCTCCTGCCAGAATCAATAGCCGGCGCCAGAAGGCAGGATGTCCTGGGCCGGCATCAAAAAACCCTGTCTGTTTTGGCCCATGACCCCAGAGGTGGGGGTAGAATTGCCTCGTTGAAGGAGGGAAGAAAAGTTCGTTGCCGGTTTGCATCCGGGGACGGGGAGAGGTCCATATCCACGGAAGGTCCACCATTCCACCACTTTGAGGCAGCAACATCGGAATAGTTTTCAAAAATTCTCCCCAATTTTCGGCTCGAAATTTACTCAGCTTTCGCTTATTTTACGCTCATTTTTGCTTTTCAAATCTTGTTCTTGCAAATTGTTAAACTTCTGGATGGTTTCACCTCCAGAGCTCCTAAATTTTTCGGAGATCTGTCCCCGCAGAAACATTCTGTATGTTCGCCACTGGTAATCATAGGGGTCGCGGCAGCGACCCCTATAGGTAGGTAGGTAGGTAGGTAGGTAGGTATAGTTACTTCCCGCCCGCTAGCCGGTGAGCTTTCGCGAGGCCCCACAAAGGAGACATTTACAGTAAACTGTAAATGTAGGAAGCTTAACTCGGAGAGCCACCCCCCGTACATTTTAGTTTGTACAGGTCAGCTGAGCGGTACCATGACAGTGCTGAACAGGAGTCTAAATTCCGTCAACGATTCAGACCGCATGGCAGACCTCCTTTAACGCTCGGTCCCCTATGTGGTCGCTGGTCACCGGATAGCGGGTCGGCTTACCTGATTGGAATATGTTTGATATTACCATCCTTTATGAAGATTCCAATGATCCCCGAAGTCCACAGATTTGAGAAAAATCCAGGGCTGGCTCCTTCAGTTATCTTTTTCTTTGTCTTACCCTTCCTAAAATCCTCCCTAAGCAAGAGGTCGCCACGCACACAAAACCATTAAAACATTTATACCCAATTGTCCTTAGTATACAATATACATTATATACATATCGATGACAGTTTACTGCTCCTATCTGTAGCGACCTAGTGCTTTGTAAGGCTAATCAGTGTAACGGCTTCGGTGCGGTCTTCCTACCTGGGAGTGAAACTACCTTGGGAGAGGAAAGGCCCTATTGTCCACGACGGACAGTGTCCGTTGCCCCTTTTATGCCGGCACAGTGAACGTATTTACGAACATGTTTTTTGTTAGCCTTTGGAGGTTGAAGTGTTCATTTCCAGAAGAGAATTGTTTTAAGCCTGTCGCATAAAAGCAGCAATGGCATCGCAGTAGCCATCGCGCCCGATAGCTGAGGGCCGCCAGCCACGGGATGCAGAAATGAGTTCACACTCTCAATAATTTATCCGTCTGCGAACGTTTGCAGGGTCTAAAATATGGGCAGTACTAGTCCAAAAGTACGGAGGAGTCCTTTAAAAACTTTGGATTTTATTAAATATTGCGCTAAATTAAATGGTCTCTTATTTACCTTGGTTGCGAAGTCTGCAAACCATATATGCTAAATAGACTTATGCAGTCATCATGAAACTGATTTATACTCCGATGAAACGTCGGGAGGATCGTCCAGGTTCTTCGAAACATAGCTGATCACATGAAGGCAGCTATGGACCAACGAGTGAACACTGTTTGCCAACGCATACGCTTCATTTTCGTGCCAAAACCGAATCAAACCGAAAAATGTTTGGGCAAAACTTCAGCCGCACCCACCTTAATGAGCCTATCACGATAGAAACGGAACACTTTATTGCGGAATTAAATAGCGCAGGTCAGATCAGCGTGTTTAATCAGTTGCTTTGATTTTGTGAGTTTTGCACAAATTCATTTAAAAATTATTTGGGATTTAAAACACTGTAAAACTGTGCTGGAAGGCTGTCAAAAGATGCACCCACAAGCCGTCAAAGTAGGACAAAGTACGAAATTTTGCTAAATTTTCATTGCAAAAATGCAATAAATTTATTGCTAGCTGCAAGACTTGATTCAGAGACGGGATCAACTATACGTTATTTTAATGCGCATAACCTCCCGCATCACCTGGTGGAACGACTTTTCTGCCGACGAAATACAGCCGGCTCTGAATTTGCTTGAACGCAGCGCTCGAACAGTGCTTGAAATCATCAAAATTTCCATAGCCAGCGGAATGCCATAGAAACTAGATTTTTCAAGCAGGTGTCGAAATATTCTCCCAAAATAGGGTTGACGCATTAAAGATAAAAGGAGCAAATGCCCAGATTGCCAACCTGCAACTGCACCTTGTCCCAAAAAATAAGATTCAAAAAATCAGCACTTGTGCCAATTGGCAGCCGCGGGCATAAAAGGGTTATTAAATAAAATCACGTTAGTCTGACCTGTGATAACTTCGCAACATGGTGTTCAATTTCTATAGTGATAGGTCCATAATTGAGCGACCCCTATAATATGTGTCAAAAGTCCCTGGAGACACCGTAAAATAAGCTGCGCAGAGGCTGCGCAAAATCCTGCGCAGATCCTGCGCAGATTTCATGCGCAAATTGTAGAGCACATCGAGTTTAGTATGTTTGCGAAGTTTCAGCCCCGTATCACTTTCCGTTAAAAAGTTGTGCCCCGGACCGGTTATGGCGGCGATGTTTTTTTCCGGTTTCTCCTATTTAATGGTCGTATTGTCCTGACTTTCCGCCTCTTTCACGTAATCTGCAGCGGAGGCCGGACCTAAAGGGGTATAGGGTCTGGTAGTACCCCATGCGCCATTTAAGAATCGCTACTTTTTTTGCGCCGCAGGCGCGCCACAGCGCCGCAGCGGCGCCGCAAAGTCGGCTCAGAGCGAAAAGTGACCATTTTTGTGGTCGCTGCGCAGCTCGAACGTTAAGAGCTGGAGCCGATTTCTTTTTATATTCAGAAACTACATATATTGAACTAACTAAATAGCTAAGTCTCGTTTCTCTATCACTTCCCATGCGACCACAGTGGCCGGTCAAAAATGGTGAAAATTCGAAAAATGAAAAATCGAAATTTCTCGCTGTGTATTCAACTTAGAAAGCTCAATTCTTTCATACAAAGGTTTTCTGGCACGGCGAATTGATTCCCGTAAGCAGTTTTGCCGTCGGACCCACCCATATTGCTGGGCTGGTTCCACTTTGCTGTCGGGAGGGTCAAGTCGGTACCGACTTCCAAGAACACCATATAGGACTGTGCATAGCCTCTCAAAACTTTGTCCGTAGGGGTTTTCTGGTGCACCCAGCTCATTTCCGGTGTCCGTTTTGCCGTCCGACCCAACCATTTTGCTGGGCTGGTTCCACTTTGCTGTCGGGAGGGTCAAGTCGGTACCGACTTCCAAGAACACCATATAGGACTGTGCATAGCCTCTCAAAACTTTGTCCATAGGGGTTTTCTGGTGCGCCCAGCTCATTTCCGGAGTCCGTTTTGCCGTCCGACCCACCCATTTTGCTGGACTGGCTCCACTTTGCCGTTTGAAGGGTAAATCAGGTAGGGGGTCAAGTGGTCAAAAATAAGATTTTTCAAAAGTGGTCAAATTTGGTACCAAATGAAAGCGCTAAGTGAGCTGAACAACTTTTGTCATAGAATTGCATGCTCAAAGTGGCTGTAGAGTGCTGTGGTAGGGTGGGGGTGGGGACAGGCGATTTTGGGTCAAAAATTAAAATTTTCAAAAGTGGTCAAATTTGGTACCAAATGAAAGCCCGCATCGAACTGAGCAATTTCTGTCATAGAAGTACGTACCTAAAGTGGCTGTAGAGGGCTGTGGTGGGGTGGGGTGGGGACTTAGGCGATTTTGGGTCAAAAATTAAAATTTTCAAAAGTGGTCAAATTTCGAGTCAAATGAAGGCCCGCATCGAACTGAACAACTTTCGCCATAGAACCACCCACCCAAACTTGCTGTGTCGGATTTATATACTTTCTTTCTCAACCGGATTAAACGACAGACATAGGCCCAACACACATATTATCCCCTTTTGTGCGGAGCATTTTTGTTGCTTGTAATATTCTTCTGATTGCGTTTTGATCAATGCAGAATCAACAAACCTACCTGTATAATGGTATATATCTATAGTGTAGGTAGAGTAGCCCGAAAAGATTCGGAAGGAGGGTTAATCCAAAAAATGTTGAATCTGTGGTTGGAGGTTTTTTATGACTCTGCAATTTAGTAGTTTTAGTGTATTTCCAGCGCCGCAGGCAGGCGGAAATTTTAGGGAAACATTACCTACCCACATTGCTGGCTGCTTTAAGTTTCAAAGAATTGTCTCCTATCTCTGATTTTTGTGGGTTATGCTCCTTCGTCCCTTCCCCAATTTGGCTACGCGCCTGCAGGCTTTTTCCTAGCCCAAAAAATTTCTGGAGGGAGGAGGTCAGGGGGGGTTCCCCTAGGTCTGGAGGTTGGCACTGATTTCTGGGGAAATTTTGTCAAAATTCATATACCATAAACCCATATTCTTCTGTTGACTTTTGAAGCCTGGGGGGGGGCGGTAGGCCCTAATATTCGAGGGGGACGACCCAATTCGGGAGGCACCCCCCCCTGTAGGAAAAAGCCAGCCGCCGGGTTTGAGTGAAAGGTTATTGGCAGGGTTGTTAACCCGTGTATGGGGTTGTCTTTCCGTGTTATTTGTATTAATACCACTTCCTGAGGCGACCAGCGGCGAAACCGATTTTCCGAATAATTTCAAGCAATTTTTCTAAAATTCAATCAAAAAACCTGGTTCCATACAGCTCCACTGATGAGCCGCCTGTATCTGGTCTGGCAGAGGTCGCATGCACTACTAACTTAGACTGTTTAATATTTCATATGTCGTCAGATATTTGTATAGTTCATTTTCCGAAGTATTTTCAAAAAATTTAGCCCTCTCCAACAAAAATGAATTATGATTCATTCTCATACTTTCATTCTCCACCAGTAGTACTGATAGTGTGAGACTTTATCTTTTTTGTTTTGGTTTTGCATTTTAAAAGCCACGTGAGTGCTAAGCTAAAGGTGAAAATTTCTGATCTGCTCAAGGTGAGGGGCCGTAGGGGTTGGGGTCGAGTAGCGCCCCCATACCCCAGCAGGATTTATAATAATAGAAAAATGTAATAACCTTAGTATAACCTTAGCATTGAACCTTTGACTTGAAGTATAGATTACGCAATGTAATCTTGCGTATTCTTGTTTTTTATTATTTGTTATGTATGTGCTATTTTTATTCTGTCTGTTTTTCCGCCTTTTTTTGCAGATTGAGGGACGTCTTCGCATGTCTCTGCCGGACGCCTGTCTTCCGCGTCAACGTCGCTCCATTCTGACGACCTTGCTTGACTGGGTCCAGGGTCACACTTCCTTCCAGCCCTCCTCCCGGCAGGAGTGTCTTAAGTATCAGCAGGTATTTCCGGGAGTACACTTTTTACTGCACTGGCGTGGATTAAGCTATAGTGATTTTGAACTGATTTTTATAAGTGACGGACTAAGTATAAGTCAGTGTATGAATATGTACACGGTGAATTGCTGTTTAATCCGATTAATCCAGAGTACACAGTAGATAAAGAGTGTGACAGCTGGTAGTGTCTGTTATCAGCTTCAGGTACATCATGCTCTGCACTCTAGCGGCTGACCTCCACAAACGTGTACCTAGTGATCCCCCACAAATCAGTACCCAGTTACACGCTTCTGTCCGCTCACTCGTTCTATGTTAACGTGTTAAAGCTCAAAAACACAGCGCCTGAAGTGAACAACACCGTTCGAATTTCTTTTAAGTGAACAGACATGTTTGTAGGAGGTCAGCGTACCTGCAGCTGATAACAGAGAGCTTGCCTGCTGCCACACTCTTATCTATTATGTACTCTTGGTTTAATCCGTGAGCGTTATCATAAAACGGTTAAAGCTAAAGTTAATTAGTTTTGTCCAATTTATGAAAATGTACGTAATGACACGTTATTCTAATTGGAAGGGGGAAGGGGCAGTGGGCGAAACTTTAAGCCATTGGCGTGACACTGTTTTCTACCCCGAATTAAGTGAATTAGTCCTTTTGTGGCAGAATGCAGGGATGCGTCTGTGATTTTTAAAAGGGAGTAGAGAGCCAATGGGCTCGGCTAACGTTTTTATCCGTATTAGGACCTGGATCGTTGATTCCCTGATTGATCAGTTAATTAATTAAATTATTAATAAACTAATTGGCGAATCTTTGATTTCAGGATCTGCTGATTGATCCGTTCTGGGAAGTCACTCCGATGGATGCCGTCTCCGAAACCCTGAGTCGGTTCTTTCTGGCCCCGCTGGGTCATTTGGGGGAAAATTTGGCCAAATTTTTTCGAAATCTCCTCGCCAATCTACCAACCATTTCCTATCCAATTGTGCTGCCCTGTGTTTTGGGTATGTAGGTCAAATAAAATTTCAGTATAGCTGGTAATAAATTTTTTGGTAGTTTTTTTGTTTGTTCTACGTCTTATTTTGAGGTGAGATATCGTGAACCTGAAGCTTTGGTCCTGTTTCCTGACAAAATTTTGTCGTTTCATCATTAAACTCCATTACTTATAAATGCAGATACGTAAAGACTAACAAGAGGGTTACCCATAGATTATGTCGGATACAGATTGTTCGCATCTCCGCACCCAGAGGGATTTCAGGCATCTAGACTCCCCCTTTTGGAGTGACAAAAGATTTTTGCCATTTTTATGGCAATAACAGCTGTTTTTTTAAATTCCATTTCCAAGATTAAATTGGGCTGCCACGCCAGCCCACTGTGAAACTATTGAAACTACTACCAAACCAAAACAATATCACAGAATATGGCTGGCGGGTTGTGCTACTAACTTAGTATATTAGTTTGCTATTAATCGTTCTATTGTTTCTTTTTCTTTTGCCTTTTTCAGGGCTGATTATGTATTTTCTTCTGCTGACATTTGGCTATCGCATTCGTTTCCCCCTATTTCTGGGAGTCATTGAGCCCACTTTTCGTCCACTCGACCCCACCCCAGCCCCAATTGCGCCTCAGGAACGACCCCCAGCCCCGCTTCCCCCTCCCACAGTATGCCATTCTTGCCGACAGCTAGCAGATAACCCTGACCTTAGTCGTCCGTCTAGGTCTAATCGTTTGGTTGCCAAAGAACCAGAGCGCCCTCAAGTGGATTACCTGGCTGGTGGAGATGCAACAATTTCCATGGTGAGAAGATGCCAGGCTGCTCTGTCTGGTCGTAACGAACCGCAATGTCCTTTGCGAAGATCTAAAAGTCTTGTTTTGTGTAAAGTTTAATTGTTAGTTGTATGTGATATTTTTGTAATCATGTTTTAGTAAAATGCGGGTGTTTTGCTAGGATAGAGTTAGGTCGGCTGGTAGATGCATTGTATTCATGAGGTTAGCCGGATTTCGCATTTACGGGATTAAGGCTAAGCAATAAATATACATGAGTTGTGATAAGTTTTCCAGAGTTGGCTCCTGGTCCAAAACCTTAGACTGTAGTTGGGACGGCTCTAGTTAGAGTTGTAACGCGGGCTCGGGCCGACCCGGCCCGCAAGATTACAAGTAAGCGCGTCGGGCCGAGTTCTTGCACATTAAATGGCAATTTTTCAATCTCTACAATTTTAAGTCTACTAGCAAAATTTTATTTACGGATTGTCAATGGCCTTGTTTTAAGATGATTAATTACACATATGGTTGTCTCCGGGCCGGCCCGGTGTAAGCCCGTACCGGGAAAATTTTGTGTTAGTCCCGGCTCTCCGGGTCGGCCTGGTTCATCACGCCTGCCCGGCTCAGTTTGCGAGTCATTGACTTGCTTTGAGCCGGACTTAGTAGCGGGCACAAGATTTGTAGTTTACAAGTTCTACATTATTTAATATTGGGTGTAGTCCCCCTGCAAGGCTTATGCAATCAAAATTCTAAAGCAATACTGCAAAACAATTGGAATAATAGGATAAACAACTGGGTTAAACTTTTTGTTTATTTGGATTTAGAGTTATGCCCGGGCCTTGAATCGGGATTCGGGCTCCGTGCCGGGCGTGCACCGGGTCGGCCCGGGCCCGATTGTTGGATCGGTAGGCCCGGCCCGGGCCCGATCAGCCGCGGAGGCCCGGTCAAATTTGTTGTCCGTATTTAAAAATTTTTCCAAATTATCTCCATTAGAAAGTCGAATTTAAGTTTCGGAGTTCTCCGAGTACTATTAAATAACTATTGTTTGACACTGTTTTTTCTATGCCGGGCCTACACCGGGCCGCCGGGCCTTGAATTGGGCTTCCAGGCTTGGGCCGGCCCGGTGAGTTCAGCAGGCCCGCCCGCGTATTTAGAAAATGCACATCTGCTACGCGCATTGGAAAGTGCACAGCGTCTACGCGCACTATTTTAGAAAATGCACATCTACGCGCATTGGAATGTGCACAGTTTCTACGCGCACTGTTTTAGAAAGTGCACAATGTCTAGGCGCAGCATTTTACAAGGTGCATTTAGGCAGATAAGATATTTTTGAATGCCAAGATTTAGTCGATAACTTTATTTAAGATGGAAACAGGAACATAACATGCATATTCATGCATAGCCTCCAGAACAGCCGATGAATATTTAAAACATAAATAAATAAACCGATATTTCCATTACTTTAAATTTGACTGAATTCAGCATAGTCAGTTAAACTGTTTTAGCTGCAGAATGCTGATGTAGCTCATTTTCACACAAAATCTCGTATTTTCGCAAATTGGACATTATAGCGTAGGGTAAAACGGGGTAATAAGGAACACCTGATAATAAGGGACAATGTTGCAGTTTTTTCGAATGTCACTTCGCATTAGAAAACCAATCCTTTTGGACGATACAGCAAACGAAAGCCCTGTTTCTCCTCTATCGAATGACGTCTCGATCATGTAATAGATTTTGTCCAAGCAAAAGATATGAAGAATTACTTGGAAGTACTGTATTTTCAATTCGTCCCACTTTTTCAAATTTCAAAGATTTTAAATTGAGCTACCATACTCGATTTTCTTATTTGGACTCCAAGTTTTACATCGTTAGAACGAGCAAAATGTGGCGAATTTTGTAGCGTAGTCCTTTTTAAAGAATTTGGTTGTTTCCAAGATTTTGGGCCTGTTTTGTACGATACACTTTTCCAGCTAATAAGTGACAGCTATTTCGGGACGTTGGGGGGACATATAGGGACAATTCAGGGACACCGTGGAATTGTAACTTTTTGGTGCCATTAGGTACTATTTAGGATGCCGAACATTTTTCCTTCTTGGACCACCTGTCGAAAATTTTTCTAGCTCTCCCTACAGCCATTTTAAGATCTTAAGATCAAAGAAACGTGCCGCATATATGTTATTCTGCTCTGTATGTGAGCTTAGGTCAAAACACAGATCTGAATACCCAAATAATTTTTAGCTAATATCAGATTAATAACTGTGATGCAACCAAAATTCGTGATTATTCCCAATTCGAGTAAAACTTTTAAAAGCGGCAGAACTCTTTGATCTTCAAACTTTAAAACTGCTATAGTAAACGCAGGAAGCATTGTCAACAAATGGTGCAATGATAAAAAATGTTCAGCATCATAGACTCTATGAAGAAAAAGATTTTTCACAAAATTTAGAAATTTTAAAACAACTTAAAATTTAAAATTTTTTGAATTTTTGAAAATAGCATAAATTCAAAGTCTTGAGGTATTTTGACCTATTTTGAAATTATTCAAATTTTGATTATTTAGCTGGAGTGTTAGTGGGCTAAACAGTAGGGCCAATTTACACACAAATCATATGCTGTCACTTAATATCCAGGTCTGTCCCTTAATATCTCTGATTATGTCCCTTTAAACCCGGTTTTCGAAAAAAATTGCAATCTTTTCCAATTTTATTAACATATTCCAAAATTTTTTTTACTTGAACAAAATAAATAATCGTTACCCCAAGGATGTTTTATGCACAGAATATATTATGTTTCTTATTGGCCTATATGTATGTTCTTATTGGTACCAATCGTTCTAAAATTTTCTCTTACTTAACGCAGCCCAAGGTTGATGCAAATCGCCAAACCGAAGAACCCTGTGACCAACTGTACACAAGAAGACAAACTTCGCAATATTCGCTCTTTCAGGCAAAATTTGCAGTTCTAAAAATTATTGCGTAGAACATGCGTAAAGGTAGGATGGTTTATGCAACAATTTTTAGTGATGTGGATCGGATCGACAAATTATTTAACTGGTTCGGATTGGATAATTTTTCTCTGCCGATCCAATCCGATCCATATCACTATTTTATATCCTTAAAAAAGCAGAAAATTACTGTAGGATCGCATGTTGTATAATATGTAGTATTAGAATATTAAAAAATGCTGTTAAATATTGAATGTTTACTGAAATTTCACTGATTTCACTGATCAGAACCGGAACCGGAACCGGTGCCATTTTTAAACCAGACCTGTTCTAGCGTGAATTTTGGCTGATTGAAATTACAATCAAGTTTAATTTGTAAAAATTTAAAATTTATCAGAAATTTGAACTTAATGTTTGAATAAAACCTTATTTGGAATTTCTATTCAGACTGAAATTTTGAGGACGGCTAAGTTTTTGTGTGAATGGTAAATTTGCGCATTCAAATACATTACATTTTGTAGCAATCTTCAAAGAAATATAAAAATTGTACGATTTTCGCTTTTTTAGCAACTGGAACCGATGGGTAGAACCGGAGCCGGTAGTCTAGGACAGGAACCGGAACTGGTTGCAAAAATCGGAACCGGTCCCAGCACTATTTAGGATTAATTCTACTATAGTAGAAAAAGTAAAAATTAAATTTTAGTCTGGGCCTGAAACTGCAACTGAATCGAAATCTGAAATTCCGACGACCAGCCGTCTGAATTTGAACTGATAATCATCAATTGGCAGGACTGAATCTGTATTTAAATTTGAAAATAAATAGACCACCTGATACATCATCTACTTTGGACGGGATAATTTCTATTAATTCATTGTCTAATATTTTCAGTTGACCTCTTTGAAATGTATGTGTTTCGAAAAATTCTTTTGCACTAAGGAGAACACTTTGTTACCAATTAGGCAAAATATAGTTTAATTTCATGATTTCTTCAGATTTTGGAATTTTTTAGTTCTATTCTGATCAGTTTCTTATTATTTTTATTATTTTAAAAAGCCAAAACTTTAAACTTCTAGCCAGTGTGAAGCATGAACTCAGCAAAAAATTCTGAATCAAACACTTCAGTTTGATCAGTAAGCAATATAACATTTCATAAAATTACAATGGAAAAGTTCACCTATTTGACGCATTTTGCAGTTTTATATTGCGTACGTACATCATGACAAAACAGACAAACGGAAAACATTTTGCAAACGGACTGTTATACATATTATGGCAATTAAATATAATACCTACCTAATAGACCTTATGGGAACATAGAGCATTTTCTTTCTAAGATGCTGCGCGTAGACTAAGTGCACTTTCTAAACTGTTGCGCGTAGACGCTATGCAGTTTCCAATGCGCGTAGGAGATGTGCACTTTCTAAACTGTTGCGCGTAGACGCTGTGCAGTTTCCAATGCGCGTAGGAGATGTGCACTTTCTAAACTGTTGCACGTAGACGCTGTGCACTTTCCAATGC
The DNA here is from genome assembly GCA_030248195.1 of Trissonchulus latispiculum. Classification (NCBI taxonomy): domain Eukaryota; kingdom Metazoa; phylum Nematoda; class Enoplea; order Enoplida; family Ironidae; genus Trissonchulus; species Trissonchulus latispiculum. Next base: position 11,917 of record JASAND010015655.1, read on the forward strand.
GCGTAGCAGATGTGCACTTTCTAAAATCCGGCCCGGGAAATTTCTTAACGGCACAACTCTACTTGGAATTTTAAAGATTATGCTTTGAATTTGCTTTTTTATTAATGCTGTTATGCACAGCATACATTAAAACTTGTCTTTAATATGGTCGCGCAAATTGTTTCGATAATGAACGGTGAGATTAGATTAACCAAGAGTTTATAATACCAAGAGTAAGTCACTCAGTTCTTCCCAACAGAATAAGCTTGCAAGATGCTCGAAACATTAAGGCCTAAATCTCAGGGGGCTTCTCATCGTGTAAGCATACGCTGACATTTTTTAAAAACGGGCGTTTTCGACAAATTAAATAATAAATACTATAACTTGAGCTAAGAAACTCGTACAGCAATAATTTCTATTTCATTATGTTGCGTAGAACGAGATCTTTTTAACGATCTAAAATTCATATAGTTCGGTTTATTTTTTTTTGGTCAGGGCCCAACCACTTTTAGGCACACAAAATGGCCCGTCAGTGGTGCTCTCCGCAGACCGCAGTCAAGAGGCGGAGAGACGAAGACCACGGACAGAAAACATGATCCCCAGGCGATAGTTCGGTTTAGGTAATCTCTTACAAAACCGGCAATAAAGCATCCTTGCCACGAAAATTCTGAGAATTTCATCATTTCTTAGAAATGCCTTATGTTGTTGCTGAATTTATGAGGGATTGCCTATGAAGAACTTATAATTTTTATATTCTAAAAAGATCTCGTTCTATGCAACATAATGATATAAAACATTGCTGTACGATTTTTCTAGCTCAAGTTATAGTATTTAATTTATCGAAAACACACGTTTTTAAAAGTTATTTTTAACGAGGAAAGGTACAGCTGCTTTATTACACAAAACTACAGCCATGCTGTTATTTGAGGGGAAAGAAAATGAAAGAAAATGAGAAATTTTCTTTAAATAAAGAAAAAGAAAAAGAAAATGTTCCTTGAATTTTATAATTTGATTAATGACTTCATGCTGGGCTATGTCTAAACTATTGGCAACACTTGCACTTTTCACCTATGCTTAGTGTGCATATTTTCGCTTTTACACATATTGTTTATATCATTGACGCTGACAGCTGTCAAATCTTAGCTTGCGCCGTTGCAATTTTCTTCTTTCTCAAGAAAAAGAAAAAGAAAATGAAAGAAAATTTAAGTAAAATTTTGTCCCCTCAAATAACGGCATGGCTGTAACTAGCAGATTATTTCTACAGGCAGTTCATACTTGAACTTTAATTGGCTTAAACTTGAACTTAAAAGTCTGATCAAAAAATCTTGGAATCGAACTGTGAGCGCCTGTCCTGAGGCAACCAGAAGTTACTGAAGACTTCATCATTCTGTAAATCCAAGTGCCATTGTTACGGTCCACTGGTTATACAATATTTTATTCATTTACGCCTTCTGTACTGCCCTCCACGCACCAGAAGGAGCCTTTATAACAGTCACTGTTCAATGTCAGATTACACCAAAATTCATCAAAACGCTGTAAACTTTTGGCAGAATAAAGGATATTGACCGCTGTAAATCCAAGTGTCATTGTTAAGATCCACTGGTTATGATGCAAGACAGTTCATTACTAACGGTTGCTAGTCAGTGGTGCAGCTGGTGAATTCTCGAATTCTGAATTAAAGACTTCCATGATTTCCTGGAGCTTCTCTGTTGTGAGGTTCCCCCCGCTCTCATGTCCATAGTGGCGCCAATGAAGATATTCAGGTCACCATTTGTGGGTTCTACAAGGTTTGAATTGTACGCAACGATGTTGGCGTATGAGTGGCAACAGCTGAGGGTACCGTAGGCCCAGTAGTGCCCTACGGTGCATGCAATTGAACTGAGCGTTACGCTTCTACGGGTTCTATTTAACCCCCGCCAAGGATCAGGATAAATCTGATACTTCTGTCCCTTTCTAAAGGGCGCTTTGAATAGTTGAGATCTTAACTCCCGGCCATCTGAAAGCTCCCGTTTAGCAAACCTTACAAATTAAACTAAAGCAATAATCAAGCAATTGTGACTAGATGTGTCCAAATAACAGTATGCATACTTGCGATAACCTGTCGGGTAGGGCTCTACGATGTAGGCATAGGTTAGATGTTAAAAGTCGAGTTTGAATTTTCGAGGTCCAAGCGTTAGAACAATGGATTGACGAAAAGACAGCCATAAGTGCGCTGTGAGTAGGGTAAGTACTTTCATGCCTGTAAAATCTAAGGGCCTTTTTGCGCAAGGAGTTTGTGACACAGTCGCAATTTAAGCTGCCACAACCTGTAACATATCATGGCCGTGCATTTGGAAGATTCGTGAAATCACGCGAATCAGTTGCACGGCACGGAACGACAACGGCACCGCTCTGTCCACAGTACTGAACCTTTTCACCCAAGCAAAATGCCATTTCTGGATGACGGCCAGATTCTCATTCAGAAACCTGATTTCTTTCCCACTTTTATCTTTCGTCACATGAAACACCCATAACCGGTTTTCCCAGTCGTGTACCAGGATGCAAGAATGGGTGTAGATTTGAATGTCCTGTCCAAATACTTGACCTCAAATGATGATCAGTGAAGTAGACATGAACGCATGAAAGTAGCAATTTTAGTCGTAAATTTATTTCTGCACAAAGTTTAAAGTTGTGCAGTCCCCTTGCACAAACATTTGTGCACCAATCAGCAATATGATCCGACCAATCTTGATCAATCATCTCATAATCATCCTGTTGGAGAGTATCACCGTGACTTGCCAATCGCCACCAAAGATTAGATGGAACACGTTAAGGTTGTCATTATCGTCAATCACCAACACCATGACATAGTTGAGATTTCAAGAGGTTTCAAAACACAACTGCACTTAACGGAAGATGATTTTAGTGGAGATGAAAGATGTTAACGGTGACTAATCGTTCTTGTCTTAGAATCGATAATAGAATAGATAGAATAATTAACGGTCAGATTCCCTTTGAAAAACCAGACTTCTTTCCCACTTTTGTCTTTCGTCACACAAAGCACCCGTGACCAGATTTCACAGGCGTGTACCAGGATGCAAGAATGACTGTAGATTTGAAGGTCCTATCCAAATACTTGACCGCAAATGTAATGATAAAATCAGTAAACCTAAACAAACATCTTACAAAACATTAAAAATTTAGGTATCCTTAGTCAACTACCCGGCTGGCGGGTGCCGTTAAATATTTTGTTCTCCCTGAAATAATTGCCCCCTCCAAGATTGCTAATACGAATAGGAAGGCATTCACTTGGCAATTAGGCTCTTAATTAAATTTGAAGCTTAATTCAAATGTCTTAAATGATCAGTAATTTTGTTATTCATGAACTGTTTCAAAGACGTTGTATAAGCATATTGTTACGGAGTTCGAAGTGCTCTCCGTCCGTCGCAAGTCGATGCAAGCTGAGTTTTTATGCTGTTTGAAGCAAGCAGCGGTTTTAAATCGGAGAATTAGCGTAGACAGATTTTAGCCTTGGAATAGGGTTTCCCTGGGTTTTCAGTGATATTTGTTGTATCCGAAAATTACAACAATGAAATGTCTCTGTTTGAAAACTAAAAATTCCCATAATATGCACATTCACTACAATCCAACAAAGCAGCTCGAAACGGGACCATAAATATGCAGATCATGGGATTTTTAGAAATAAGTTAAGTAAAGCATTAAAATAATTTCCAATTTATAATTATATAGATTGTACAAAAAGCGGTGTGTTGTGTTGTGTGTGGGTGTGTTTGTGCGTGAGTATATGTGTGAAAGTGCTACTCTTAAAATCTGTACTCCTGCTGCAGCAGAAAACTATGCGCAATTAATAAAGATGTAAGCCTCATACGAAGTATGGGCTGTTGCAGAAACGTAACATTCTTTTGTTAGTTTACTATGACAAGTTAGCTTATAGATTTATTAGCTGTCATAGTACTAACGGATAAAATCTTTTTAAGCATGTGTATTTTTCCTGTTTTAATCAACTGGGCTGCATTTAATTGATTTATATTGAACGCAATTTCTGCAAAGACGGACGGGCTTCCAGGTTTTGCATAAAATTTATTAAAAGAATTAAAGCTTATATTAAAACTTATAAAAAAATTATTGCAGTTTAATGAAATTTTGTACAAATGTAATTTTATACCGTCTCACCATTCTTACCGTTCGATAATATCGATAATAAAAGTCACAAACGCAACACCAATCTGTTTTTTTCTACTAGAGAAAGTTGCATTCAAAGAAAGTCCACTCTCCCTACAACGACCTCACAACAACCAAATCCAAGTTTTGACGTCGAATTCACTGCACCGTACTTTATTTTCATTCACTGCATGTTATGTTAAAACCCTCATTAAACTATTTGAAGCTCAGTCTTGACACCCAATTTTAGATGGGGATAAGAATAATGGTATCAAATTTAGCTCTGTTACGACATCGTGCGATCACATAACGAGTAAGTTTGTAAATATTCAAGAACAGCATCTGACACAACGCCACATTAAAGAGAAATGTGTGGTACATCAGACAAGAAATATCCATATGTACAGCAGAAAATATAGGCTATAGTGTGTTGTATATATTGAGCAAATCGGCCTCGCCGGCTCGCGGGGCTGCGTAACGGGGCCGGGGCCCAACGTCAAGCCCAAGTCAAGCTGGGAGGTTGTGAACATTTGTGGGGCAGGGCCGGATTGGCGCAGGCGCCGGCTTGGGCCCCTTCACGCAGCTCCGCGGGGCCTGCAGGGCCAATTTGCTCAGGTGATATTTTTTAATATTTTTAAACTTACTGAAATTTGTCTTGATGGCTTAAAAAGCCAGTTGACTTTTCGTGGTTCCATTTTTATGGTATTTGACATATATGCAAATATGCAATAGTTTATCTGTTTCTTTAAAATTTGAAAAGCTGTCAGGATAAGGCTGGCAGTATGTGGCATGGCGCCAATACACTTGTGGACGGATAAGCAGGAGTGAATTCAGGGGCCACCGAGGCCGTCCGAGCAACAGAGTTAGTAGGGACCGTGCAACGAAGCTGAAATATTGCTAACAGCGCAGCCCTAAGTGCTTTCCCATTGTTTTGTTTTTCGCTCATTCTTTCTTAAAGGTGCAATGGAACAAAGGAGAAGTCGAGAAACGAGAAGCCGACAGAACGTTATTTGTGTTATGGGTCTTCAATGAATATTAGATGCATTATAAGTGATCTCCTCTGGGGAGACGACTTGTCTTTATTTTGATACAGAATGACTTTTTTACTGCTAGGATATAATGAATGAGTTATCATAGCTAAGATTTGATGTGTCCAAACATAATCACCACCTTAAATGCGGAGAAGATTTGTTACCTTACTATAATTTTTGTTTGTTCGTCACTAGAATGGTAAGAGTAGAATGGTAAGAATGGTGAGACGGTATAAAATTACATTTGTACAAAATTTCATTAAACTGCAATAATCTTTTTATAAGTTTTAATATAAGTTTTAATTCTTTTAATAAGCTTTATGCAAAACCTGGAAGCCCGTCCGTCTTTGCAGAAATTGCGTTCAATATAAATCAATTAAATGCAGCCCAGTTGATTAAAACAGGAAAAATACACATGCTTAAAAAGATTTTATCCGTTAGTACTATGACAGCTGACTAACCTGTCATAGTAAACTAACAAAAGAATGTTACGTTTCTGCAACAGCCCATACTTCGTATGAGGCTTACATCTTTATTAATTGCGCATAGTTTTCTGCTGCAGCAGGAGTACAGATTTTAAGAGTAGCACTTTCACACATACACATACGCACAAACACACCCACACACACAACACAACACACCGCTTTTTGTACAATCTATATAATTATAAATTATAAATTATTTTAATGCTTTACTTAACTCATTTCTAAAAATCCAAAAATCTGCATATTTATGGTCCCGTTTAGACTGCTTTGTTGGATTGTAGTGAAAGTGCGTATTATGGGAATTTTTAGTTTTCAAACAGAGGCATTTCATTGTTGTAATTTTCGGATACAACAAATATCACTGAAAACCCAGGGAAACCCTATTCCAAGGCTAAAATCTGTCTACGCTAATTCTCCGATTTAAAACCGCTGCTTGCTTCAAACAGCATAAAAACTCAGCTTGCATCGACTTGCGACGGAGGGAGAGCACTTCGAACTCCGTAACAATATGCTTATACAACGTCTTTGAAACAGTTCACGAATAAGAAAATTACTGATCATTTAAGACATTTGAACTAAGCTTCAAATTTAATTAAGAGCCTAATTGCCAAGTGAATGCCTTCCTATTAGTATTAGCAATCTTGGAGGGGGCAATTATTTCAGGGAGAACAAAATATTTAACGGCACCCGCCAGCCGGGTAGTTGACTAAGGATACCTAAATTTTTAATGTTTTGTAAGATGTTTGTTTAGGTTTACTGATTTTATCATTACATTTGCGGTCAAGTATTTGGATAGGACCTTCAAATCTACAGTCATTCTTGCATCCTGGTACACGCCTGTGAAATCTGGTCACGGGTGCTTTGTGTGACGAAAGACAAAAGTGGGAAAGAAGTCTGGTTTTTCAAAGGGAATCTGACCGTTAATTATTCTATCTATTCTATTATCGATTCTAAGACAAGAACGATTAGTCACCGTTAACATCTTTCATCTCCACTAAAATCATCTTCCGTTAAGTGCAGTTGTGTCTTTAAACCTCTTGAAATCTCAACTATGTCATGGTGTTGGTGATTGACGATAATGACAACCTTAACGTGTTCCATCTAATCTTTGGTGGCGATTGGCAAGTCACGGTGATACTCTCCAACAGGATGATTATGAGATGATTGATCAAGATTGGTCGGATCATATTGCTGATTGGTGCACAAATGTTTGTGCAAGGGGACTGCACAACTTTAAACTTTGTGCAGAAATAAATTTACGACTAAAATTGCTACTTTCATGCGTTCATGTCTACTTCACTGATCATCATTTGAGGTCAAGTATTTGGACAGGACATTCAAATCTACACCAATTCTTGCATCCTGGCACACGACTGGGAAAACCCGTTATGGGTGTTTCATGTGACGAAAGATAAAAGTGGGAAAGAAATCAGGTTTTTGAATGAGAATCTGGCCGTCATCCAGAAATGGAATTTTGCTTGGGTGAAAAGGTTCAGTACTGTGGACAGAGCGGTGCCGTTGTCGTCCCGTGCCGTGCAACTGATTCGCGTGATTTCACGAATCTTCCAAATGCACGGCCATGATATGTTACAGGTTGTGGCAGCTTAAATTGCGACTGTGTCACAAACTCCTTGCGCAAAAAGGCCCTTAGATTTTACAGGCATGAAAGTACTTACCCTACTCACAGCGCACTTATGGCTGTCTTTTCGTCAATCCATTGTTCTAACGCTTGGACCTCGAAAATTCAAACTCGACTTTTAACATCTAACCTATGCCTACATCGTAGAGCCCTACCAGACAGGTTATCGCAAGTATGCATACTGTTACTTGGACACATCTAGTCACAATTGCTTGATTATTGCTTTAGTTTAATTTGTAAGGTTTGCTAAACGGGAGCTTTCAGATGGCCGGGAGTTAAGATCTCAACTATTCAAAGCGCCCTTTAGAAAGGGACAGAAGTATCAGATTTATCCTGATCCTTGGCGGGGGTTAAATAGAACCCCTAGAAGCGTAACGCTCAGTTCAATTGCATGCACCGTAGGGCTCTACTGGGCCTACGGTACCCTCAGCTGTTGCCACTCATACGCCAACATCGTTGCGGACAATTCAAACCTTGTAGAAGCCACAAATGGTGACCTGAATATCTTCATTGGCGCTACTATGGACATGAGAGCGGGGGGAACCTCACAACAGAGAAGCTCCAGGAAATCATGGAAGTCTTTAATTCAGAATTCGAGAATTCACCAGCTGCACCACTGACTAGCAACCGTTAGTAATAAACTGTCTTGCATCATAACCAGTGGATAAGCAGTGGATCTTAGCAATGGCACTCGGATTTACAGCGGTCAATATCCTTTATTCTGCCAAAAGTTTACAGCGTTTTGATGAATTTTAGTGTAATCGTTGAACAGTGACTGTTATAAAGGCTCCTTCTGGTGCGTGGAGGGCAGTACAGAAGGCGTAAATGAATAAAATATTGTATAACCAGTGGACCGTAACAATGGCACTTGGATTTACAGAATGATGAAGTCTTCAGTAAATTCTGGTTGCCTCAGGACAGGCGCTCACAGTTCGATTCCAAGATTTTTTGATCAGACTTTTAAGTTAAAGTTTAAGTCAATTAAAGTTCAAGTATGAACTGCCTGTAGAAATAATCTGCTAGTAAGTTTTGTGTAATAAAGCAGCTGTACCTTTCCTCGTTAAAAATAACTTTTAAAAACGTGTGTTTTCGATAAATTAAATACTATAACTTGAGCTAGAAAAATCGTACAGCAATGTTTTATATCATTATGTTGCGTAGAACGAGATCTTTTTAGCATATAAAAATTATAAGTTCTTTATAGGCAATCCCTCATAAATTCAGCAACAACATCAGGCATTTCTAAGAAATGATGAAATTCTCAGAATTTTCGTGGCAAGGATGCTTTATTGCCGGTTTTGTAAGAGATTACCTAAACCGAACTATCGCCTGGGGATCATGTTTTCTGTCCGTGGTCTTCGTCTCTCCGCCTCTTGACTGCGGTCTGCGGAGAGCACCACTGACGGGCCATTTTGTGTGCCTAAAAGTGGTTGGGCCCTGACCAAAAAAAATAAACCGAACTATATGAATTTTAGATCGTTAAAAAGATCTCGTTCTACGCAACATAATGAAATAAAAATTATTGCTGTACGAGTTTCTTAGCTCAAGTTATAGTATTTATTATTTAATTTGTCGAAAACGTCCGTTTTTAAAAAATGTCAGCGTAGTATGCTTACACGATGAGAAGCCCCCTGAGATTTAGGCCTTAATGTTTCGAGCATCTTGCAAGCTTATTCTATTGGGAAGAACTGAGTGACTTACTCTTGGTATTATAAACTCTTGGTTAATCTAATCTCACCGTTCATTATCGAAACAATTTGCGCGACCATATTAAAGACAAGTTTTAATGTATGCTGTGCATAACAGCATTAATAAAAAGCAAATTCAAAGCATAATCTTTAAAATTCCAAGTAGAGTTGTGCCGTTAAGAAATTTCCCGGGCCGGATTTTAGAAAGTGCACATCTGCTACGCGCATTGGAAAGTGCACATCGTCTACGCGCAACAGTTTAGAAAGTGCACATCTCCTACGCGCATTGGAAACTGGACAGCGTCTACGCGCAACAGTTTAGAAAGTGCACATCTCCTACGCGCAGTGGAAACTGCACAGCGTCTACGCGCAACAGTTTAGAAAGTTGCACATCTCCTACGCGCATTGGAAACTGCATAGCGTCTACACGCAACAGTTTAGAAAGTGCACTTAGTCTACGCGCAGCATCTTAGAAAGAAAATGCTCTATGTTCCCATAAGGTCTATTAGGTAGGTATTATATTTGCCATAATATGTATAACAGTCCGTTTGCAAAATGTTTGCAGTTTGTCTGTTTTGTCATGATGTACGTACGCAATATAAAACTGCAAAATGCGTCAAATAGGTGAACTTTTCCATTGTAATTTTATGAAATGTTATATTGCTTACTGATCAAACTGAAGTGTTTGATTCAGAATTTTTTGCTGAGTTCTTGCTTCACACTGGCTAGAAGTTTAAAGTTTTGGCTTTTTAAAATAATAAAAATAATGAGAAACTGATCAGAATAGAACTAAAAAATTCCAAAATCTGCAGAAATCATGAAATTAAACTATATTTTGCCTAATTGGTAACAAAGTGTTCTCCTTAGTCCAAAAGAATTTTTCGAAACACATACATTTCAGAGAGGTCAACTGAAAATATTAGACAACTAATTAATAGAAATTATCCCGTCCAAAGTAGATGATGTATCAGGTGGTCTATTTATTTTCAAATTTAAATACAGATTCAGTCCTGCCAATTGATGATTATCAGTTCAAATTCAGACGGCTGGTCGTCGGAATTTCAGATTTCGATTCAGTTGCAGTTTCAGGCCCAGACTAAAATTTAATTTTTACTTTTTCTACTATAGTAGAATTAATCCTAAATAGTGCTGGGACCGGTTCCGATTTTTGCAACCAGTTCCGGTTCCTGTCCTAGACTACCGGCTCCGGTTCTAACCATCGGTTCCAGTTGCAATTCGTATTTTTGATAAAAAAGCTAAAATCATACAATTTTTATATTTCTTTGAAGATTGCTACAAAATGTAATGTATTTGAATGCGCAAAATTACCATTCACACAAAAACTTAGCCGTCCTCAAAATTTCAGTCTGAATAGAAATTCCAAATAAGGTTTTATCCAAACATTAAGTTCAAATTTCTGATAAATTTTAAATTTTTACAAATTAAACTTGATTGTAATTTCAATCAGCCAAAATTCACGCTAGAACAGGTCTGGTTTAAAAATGGCACCGGTTCCGGTTCCGGTTCTGATCAGTGAAATCAGTGAAATTTCAGGAAACATTCAATATTTAACAGCATTTTTTAATATTCTAATACTACATATTATACAACATTCGATCCTACAGTAATTTTCTGCTTTTTTAAGGATATAAAATAGTGATATGGATCGGATTGGATCGGCAGAGAAAAATTATCCAAGCCGAACCAGTTAAATAATTTGTCGATCCGATCCACATCACTAAAAATTGTTGCATAAACCATCCTACCTTTACGCATGTTCTACGCAATAATTTTTAGAACTGCAAATGTTGCCTGAAAGAGCGAATATTGCGAAGTAAAAAAGCTAAAATCATACAATTTTTTATATTTCTTTGAAGATTGCTTTAATACATTGCAAAATGTAATGTATTTGAATGCGCAAAATAACCGTTCACACAAAAAAACTTAACCGTCCTCAAAATTTCAGTCTGAACAGAAATTCCAAATAAGGTTTTATCCAAACATTAAGTTCAAATTTCTGATAAATTTTAAATTTTTACAAATTAAACTTGATTGTAATTTCAATCAGCCAAAATTCACGCTAGAACAGGTAAACTGCTATAGTAAACGCAGGAAGCATTGTCAACAAATGGTGCAATGATAAAAAATGTTCAGCATCATAGACTCTATGAAGAAAAAGATTTTTCACAAAATTTAAAAACTCTAAAACAACTTAAAATTTAAAATTTTTTGAATTTTTGAAAATCGTGAGGCTTAAATAGCATAAATTCAAAGTCTTGAGGTATTTTGACCTATTTTGAAATTATTCAAATTTTGATTATTTAGCTGGAGTGTTAGTGGGCTAAACTGTAGGGCCAATTTACACACAAATCATATGCTGTTACTTAATATCCAGTCCTGTCCCTTAATATCCCTGATTATGTCCCTTAAAACCCGGTTTTCGAAAAAAATTGCAATCTTTTCCAATTTTATTAACATATTCCAAAATTTTTTTACTTGAACAAAATAAACACTATAACAAAAAATTCGGAACAAACAAAGCTTCAATTTGATACATAAATCATAAAATTTGGTTGCGTATTGAACCATATAGAAAGGTTTAATCTTTCATCTTAGTGAAATCCTCGGAAATGCAAAAAGTTTTTGCCCCTTATTACCCCGTTTTACCCTATTATCCTCACCGATTTATTATCGTTCGTGACTATTAAATAGCAACAAACTTTTAACAGGATTTCTATGAGCTTGCTAGTTGCTTAAACTATATATGTACGTGAAAAAATTTTCAGAATTGAGCATTTTGCGCAATGCTTTTAAAGCATTGCGCAAAATGCTCAATTCTGAAAATTTTTTTTGTAAATTTTTGAAAATTAAAAATGGACTCAATATTTCTTAACTGCCTTAAACCAGCTTAACTTTAACTTACTTGCTTAAATGCTGCCCCAACTATAGCTAATCTAACCTTAAACTATTTTGAGAATAAATTTATAACCGACAGAGATAATTCACACCTGGCTAAGATTCTTATCTACGTATATAGATACATTGACGATATCACAACCATTAATGACCACAACATCTTGGAAAGAAATCAAACTAATGTACTAGACTTAAACGTAAGTATCTCTAATGAAACTTTCACTGCTAAAATGTATGACAAAAGGGAAGATTTCGATTTTTGTACTTACAAATTCCCTCGCACAGACTCTAATATATCCAGTAAAGTTATGGAAAATGCAATAATTTGTCAATTAACACGAATCTGTGTAATAAATGACAAATCAATTCATCTCAGAAAAAACGACAAAGATCGCAGCTTTAGACAAAACACTTAAACAGCAAACATTAAATTAACATTAACCAACTTACTGATGCAAATAACGTAAGAACACATTATTCACAAATTAATTAAGAATGTATAGAATTTATTTGACTTATTTCAAGATATATTACGCCTTGGGCATACTACTTACCAGGCTTGCCTGGAAATACTCTCTACTTATACTTACCTGTCTCAGCAATGAGGTCAGAGTCTGTTTTTTTGTTTTTTGTTTGCATGTCAACACTAAACAACACGTGTGAATGGGACCACAGGGCAGAAACGCTTTTCAATTCCGTTTCAATCAGGGGGCTAAAAAACCTAAAGCTGCAACTAGTATGCCAGTACGCCACTGACGACGCCCGCCGAATCAGTCTGGCAGAGTGGTCAGCGAGTGAACGCACCTAACCTGTATGACTGTGTCTATATCACATCGTAGGGGTTGATTCATATTTGTTATCTATTGTACCCTCAGTATTTTGGGTAGCTTGCTTGTGTATGGTAATCGTTACCCCAAGGATGTTTTATGCACAGAATATATTATGTTTCTTATTGGCCTATATGTATGTTCTTATTGGTACCAATAGTTCTAAAATTTTCTCTTACTTAACGCAGCCCAAGGTTGATGCAAATCGCCAAACCGAAGAACCCTGTGACCAACTGTACACAAGAAGACAAACTTCGCAATATTCGCTCTTTCAGGCAAAATTTGCAGTTCTAAAAATTATTGCGTAGAACATGCGTAAAGGTGGGATGGTTTATGCAACAATTTTTAGTGATGTGGATCGGATCGACAAATTATTTAACTGGTTCGGATTGGATAATTTTTCTCTGCCGATCCAATCCGATCCGTATCACTATTTTATATCCTTAGAAAAAGCAGAAATTACTGTAGGATCGAATGTTGTATAATATGTAATATTAGAATATTAAAAAATGCTGTTAAATATTGAATGTTTACTGAAATTTCACTGATTTCACTGATCAGAACCGGAACCGGAACCGGTGCCATTTTTAAACCAGACCTGTTCTAGCGTGAATTTTGGCTGATTGAAATTACAATCAAGTTTAATCTGTAAAAATTTAAAATTTATCAGAAATTTGAACTTAATGTTTGGATAAAACCTTATTTGGAATTTCTATTCAGACTGAAATTTTGAGGACGGCTAAGTTTTTGTGTGAATGGTAAATTTGCGCATTCAAATACATTACATTTTGTAGCAATCTTCAAAGAAATATAAAAATTGTACGATTTTCGCTTTTTTAGCAACTGGAACCGATGGGTAGAACCGGAGCCGGTAGTCTAGGACAGGAACCGGAACTGGTTGCAAAAATCGGAACCGGTCCCCGCACTATTTATGATTAATTCTACTATAGTAGAAAAAGTAAAAATTAAATTTTAGTCTGGGCCTGAAACTGCAACTGAATCGAAATCTGAAATTCCGACGACCAGCCGTCTGAATTTGAACTGATAATCATCAATTGGCAGGACTGAATCTGTATTTAAATTTGAAAATAAACAGACCACCTGATACATCATCTACTTTGGACGGGATAATTTCTATTAATTCGTTGTCTAATATTTTCAGTTGACCTCTTTGAAATGTATGTGTTTCGAAAAATTCTTTTGGACTAAGGAGAACTTTGTTACCAATTCAAAATATAGTTTAATTTCATGATTTCTTCAGATTTTGGAATTTTTTAGTTCTATTCTGATCAGTTTCTCATTATTTTGATTATTTTAAAAAGCCAAAACTTTAAACTTTTATATTATAACAAAACTAAGAAGACTGCTTTATAGTATTGCTTATTTGCGTGGACTTCATAGTTGTGCATAACATGCAGCCAAGCTGCTAGCTCCAAATGTTAAATAACATTAAACTTGCTACTACAACTTCGTTACTTTTTACGATTTTGTTTTAGATGTCTTCACTTTGGGACGGTGCAACAATGTTTCTCCTTGTCATCATCCAAACCAAAAGATGAAGAATAAAAAGACGACGAGGCAGCAGAAAATTTAAAAATTCATGTGTTTGCATGGCATTTCTGTTTCTATTGTGCATGCTTTAGGTAGGGTTAAGTTATTGTACATAGGTAGGGTAGGGTATATTTTTGCATTAGCTTTAGAGCACTCAGACACGTACTAGGTAAAATCACACACAACGAAAAGAAATACGTCAGGGTTGTGAATGTCTGCCGTGATTTTGTTTCATGATCCGTCCATATTACCCAAACCAAGATTAGGTCAGCTAATCAGAGGGACAAATGGATCGAAGAATATCACCTATACTTTACCTCTGAAAGCCCACTGATATCGCATAGTTAATCTGGGCCTGCCCTTAATAGGCGTGCATTTACTATAAAGATATTACTACTATTTTTCTTAAACTGTTTAATGTTAATGAAGTATTCTTGGGCCCCCTACTCTACTTGTCCAGACTTCCTACACTGAGCAACAACATCAAACACAATTAACTGTATATATATTTAATATGTAAATAGTTTGACAAAGAAACAGACAAACACAAAATACAATGTTTTCACCAAAACGTTCAGTTCTCTAATCTACCAAGGACAGATCCACCACATTGATTTTATTTAACAGCAATCCCTTAGCGATTGGATTGCCAGAACGCCGATACTGAACGCTCAGTGCATTTGCCGCGGTGGGCAAGGTAGCGGCTTGTCGGCTCAGCACGCTCCTGTTCACCAGCCAAGATGCGAATGTTCGCAGTTGAAGTCCATTAAGTCATTGTCACTTTCCTTCCCCACAATTTGCGCAAACAAACACAGGATTTCTCCTGGGTTGCGCCTTGGACCAGCTTCTACCCTGCATCGGTCATCAATGAAGAAGCGGTCCTTCCCAACCACATCCTCCAAAGGGCGGAGCTCAATCCGGTAGTTGGAGGATAACTCCGCCAACAATAATGTGCCCTCACGAGAACGAACGATGACGCCGTAGTGATAGTACAGGGGAAGCCCAATCCATGAGGATACCCTCTCTATGGCAATGATGACGCTAGTACGGAGCATCCCGCGTCGAGGGATCCTGGTGTACCATCTGGACACCAGGGTCTGAGGGTTGACCAGGTTGCCGGTGTCTGGCTCCGTCAAATCAAATCTTTGACGGAGCTTCCACTTGCGCGTATCCCCCTTATTCTTACTTTGCACCTTCGCGGTTGAGTTGCCTGCTTCGGGCGCAGGCCAGGAGGGCGTGCCCATACACAAGCTGCTGAAAGATACTGCAGTAGGCCTCAATATCGGCGTTTATAACAGTTTCCACTGCTGTGAAGCACAGGACAAATCTGAAAACCGTCTTCAATAGGTTAGCCATACCAACTTTAAAATCAAACTTATGCTCACAAAATATCTTACAATAATGAAATGTCTTGATTCAAAAGCCTCTTTTATAGTGTAAAAATTCTAACATAGAATTATCTGTTCAGCCAATGAAAGCTGAACATGTAAGTCAACTCTTGTATGCTACGATCTTTCAAGTCGCCTCATTTCGTAATTAGTGTTAGATCAAAGAATGCGTAAGATTTGACAGCAATTTTGAACAAGTAGAGCTGTCCTCGATTCAATAAAATGGGGGCTGGGCCACTAGTTTGTCCGAGCGGACGGCCCCCTGCCCTAGACAGACGTATTTTCTTAGGACAAACGTTGCAGACATAGCTAAGAGCCGTTGCAGACATTACTATCCTGTTTTGCTGTTCATTTATACCTCCTACCCTAGCCCTAGGCAAATCGTTTAGTTTCAGACATACCTTACCTCCATAGTTTTTCTTTGGAACTTTAGTATTTATGTGCCCAAGACTATCAGTAACGGTTATACCTAGCCTCGAGTGCGTCAGAAACATTTCCCCATTCCTGAAACATCTACACGCCAAATCTTAAAATCTATAGATCTCTGATGCATTTTCTAAACTGGCCAGCAAGAAAATTTTATTCCACTTTTAACCTAAAATTACAACAATGTGAATTTAGCGAAAATGGGTTAAAATTTTAAATGTGATTATGTGAATGTTTATGTGAACTGAATCCATATTAAGATTTTATAACCAGGACACATAATCTGATCGCAATGAATTTTTAGTAAATTTCCTCCACATTGAATTTTAAGTGATTTCTTTAGTTCAAACTGATTTTGGCTAGGTTTTGATATATGTTTATATGGCCAAATGCCAATTGTCAGCAAAAGACAACATCAATACGAAATAAGGGAGGGCTACTGTTTGCCTAATTAAGTCTTATAGTGTAGCAACCATGCTTGCCGATTTGACCAGTGCATAGAACGCAATATTGATCCAACCATCCGAATTCGCAAAATTGTTTCGAAGAATTTTGTAGAATGAATTTGTCAAACAAATTTTAGACAAAATTTTGAATTAGTTAATTAAAATAAGCAGCTTAAACTTAAAATAGATAATTTTAAAAATTAAGGAAAAATATAAAATGACTTTTCATTATTTTTTGTTTCTTGTTTTTCCGTAATGCAAATTGAAATCGATCAAGTATTTCTAAAGATTGGGGGCAATGCTTTGCGAACTGACTTCGTCACAAACCTCATAGCACACTCACTCCATTGAAATGTGCAATTTGGATTGGTTGGTTTGACGACGCCAATACAATACGCAGTAGTTGACACACACATTTAAATGATTTGATGTACGATAACCCCAAATAAAGGTTGTACCATTCGGAACATAAATTAGCAGTGCAAAATGTGTTGTATAATTATCCAACAAAATGCGACAGACATTCATTACACGCACTATTTGGAGCATACTGTGGTTCAATTGGATAACCACAGTTCAAAAGATGTGCCTAACAACATCCATCCATGCGAACCAACAAACATTCTTTCGTATTTTGCTCGAATCGAACAGAAAGATTAAAACTGATAAGGTTTGTTACCTGGTCACGAAGCACAAGCACAATATGCTAAAATTAACTTTTCAAAATTGAAGTCCTACAGCGTTAACGGCGAAGAAACGTTCGAATGACATTACAGTGTTAAGTTTACTCACCCCCAGCGGGTCGTCACCCCCAGAATTCAGATATTTCTGGTTTTTTGCAATTTCAGTTATGAAATGAAACTTACTTACATATGAAAACTGAAATGAAAATGATAAAAATGAAAACTTACATATGATACTTACTCGAAACTACTATGTTTTTATCCTTTGAAATTTGAAACAAGTCTTTAGATAACTGCCAAGTTTCAACACTAAAACTTTCGAGACATTTTGAACTTTCGAGACTTTTAGAATTTTCGAGACCACTTTCGAGATATTTGCAAACAAATTTAGAGAAAACTTTCGAGACGTTAATGTTTCGATACAGTTTCCGGGTTTTGAGATAATTTTTGTTTCGAAATATTTTCATAATGTCTCGAAATATTTTAAAAATGTCTCGAAATATTTTCAAAATGTCTCGAAAGTTTGCATTTGTCTCGAAAGTTTGTCTCGAAATGTGCAGAGATGTCTCGAAATATGTCTAGACAAATTACCACTTTCTGATAAACCTTCTGCACTTCCCGTGACATGCCCACAAAATTTTGTCGCTAAAAATTAAGAGTATCAAATCAAATCAATGACAAGAGTATAGTACACCAGGAGTACATGATATAAGAGCGTGCCACTTTAGGCACACTCTGTTATCAGAGCAAAAACTATGCTGTGCACGCTAACGGCCCACCCCCCACCCCGCCGCAAATCAGACCCTAGTGCCATCCGCCGCCCAGCATGTTTCTCAGCGGGAGTCTTTCAACACTTCTGTTCAGTCAACTAGGACAGCGTTTTCCACTCTTTTGCATGAGTGCAGTGCAGCTAGATTTTATGCATTGAGTTGGAAGTCGGCAAGACAAAGCACACTACACTGAGATAATCCTACTGTCAGGAGCAGACATGTGCAGGAGGGAAATTCTGGTGGGGGTGAGCCGGCTAAACCGAAGGCCACCTGAAAACCAGATTTTTCCAGTTTTTTGCCCAAAAAACCGGAAAAATCCGGATTCTGGAGGGGGGGGCTGAAGGACCCCTCTGAGGGGCGGGGGTAAACCCCCAAACCTTCCCAAGCACTTGTATGGTCAGGAGGCTACTTATTAATGGTTTCAGAATATCTGATTTTAAAAATTAGTTGCGCATGCAATATAGCAAATTATCCCTAGAAGAGGAGTTATCATGGTTTAAATTTGTTTTATTTTAATTTAATATTCAATTTAATTTAATTTAATTTTAATTTAATTTAATTTGTTTTATGTGTTTTATTAGAATTTAGTATAAGCAAGAAAGTATAATGTCTTGGATTGTAAGCAGTCCTTTATTTCTAGACGTTTGCATATCATATTCGAGAAAACTATAAGCAATTAATTCTGACCACGTGGAATAGAGGTGGAATAAATTCATTCATTGCAGGCGGTCTAACTGTGTTGGCGACGGAAGGAAATAGAGAAAAGTAGTAAGGATGGTAAGTTCCAGCAACTGCAGGGGCCGATGCTATCAACACAAACTGTCGCTGTGTAAAAATTTCTGAAATCCAAATTTGGTTTCACTGTATGCATTGGAAGGATACAATGTTAAGGTTCGTGTTGATATAAGGATGGCATTTTAACTCAAAGTAATGTTTACCCCGGTTAAAATTTAACGTCTCCAAAAAGAATCACCACCTTAAAAAGGAGAAGATATGTTACCTTACTACAATCATTTGTTTATTCGTCAGTTAGAATAATTATATATGGGCTGTCTAAATGTTTTCTAAATGTGCTGTCTAAAGTTTTCTACGAAATCGGCTGTTTACTAAATTAACAGGCAAGAATACTCAATATATTATAATGTATTGGATTGCAAGCACTCCTGTATTTACAGCCTTTTGGGTATCATATTCGAGAAAACTATCAGCAATTAACACTGATTACGGGGACTAAATTCATTCATCACTGGCGGACTCGCCGTGTCGGTAAGGGCAGGTAACGGAGTATGTAAGATGGTAAGTAACAGGAACAACAGCTATCCCGCGGAAAAGCAGACTTACTATTACAACAATTTTGTCCTTCGAAGTTCATGTGAATTACCGAAACGTTTGGTTTTCCTGAATGCTCATTGCTCCGCATCGAAAATTAATTAAATAATTAGTTTAATCGAATACCTGAATAAAGGTATAACCATACTTCTGTCGAGTTAGTTCATTGCGCGCTTGTAGAAACGATCTAACTAGCCACCAACGATCAACATGTTTCGTAACTCAGGTCTAATAAACATTTTTGGAAATATTCTTATTCCAGCAAGGGAAGCGGATCCACTTATTGCGGATGCTTATTTTTTATTCATCCATTTATATAATTATCCATTTATTTATTTATCCATTTTTTATCCATTTATTTATTCACTTATTTTTTACATTTCGATCAAAGGTGTAGTTATTTATAACACTAAATTTGTCATGTCAACAGTTTTCGAAAGATTGGTATGCAACATGATGATTTTGCTTAATATTTTATAATTTACAATAACATTTTTGTTTTTGAAAGTGAACCAGGCAAGTCTTGTCCAATCAAGAGTTGGCCCCAAGTGTACACTGCGGGAACGTTTACGTTTTCCTGTTTGCTCAAAGCTCCAAATCGAAAACAATTGCAAGAATTAGATTTGTAGAACCGCCTGAATAAATGTAGAACTATATATCTGTCGAGTTAACTTATTGCACGCTTGTAGAAACGAACGAGCTAGCCACAAACGATCAACATGTTTCCGGACACAGGGCTAGTAAACATTTTTGGAAATATTCTTATTCCAGCAAGGGAAGCAGATCCATTTATCGCGAGTGATCTAACTGTTTTGACTAAAAGTTTCACTACATTCTATCAAGAGTACATAATAACTAAGAGTGTGACAAGCGTCAAGTTCTTAGTTATCAGGCTTGTGACATCATCTGCACAATATTAATGGCTGACCCCCCACAAATTAGACCCATCACTTCAAAGAAATTTGCACGTTATATTTGTGTGCTGAAACTCGCAGCAGATGCACATTGAACCAACTGACTAGTTGTGTTTTTGAGCTTTAGAACACAAACATAGCAAGCAGATTTCTTTGATGGGTCTAATTTGTCCAGCCCCCACGCCAATAAAACTTGCCGACAGACCTAAAGAGATAAGAGGATGGAATGGACTCATCCCTGCATATATCAAATTTTCTGCGGTCAAAAGTTTACACTGCTTCATGAACTGCGAGTATTGATAAAGTAGAAAACTAGAAGTAACTAAATGCGGCAAAACAGGAATCAAGACCCATTAAGAACATTAAATAAAAACACAACAACTTTCTCTAGTATTTACCGCCGACCGAAAGCTTATCTAAGCAAAGGGACATGTAGTTGGGATATCCTACAGGGAACGCTTGTCATTTAACTATTTAAATACCCGGTAGAAAACTGATAACCATTTAGTCTACCGCAATTCCTTGCTAAACCAATCCGCCAAACAGGGAGGAGGTTTCTGTAATTTGATTGGGCTCTGGCTACGCCTCACCAAGCGGGGGGACGTGTGCGCATTGTGGCCCTGTAACAGTGACGCAATACAGTGAAGAGAAACCCTCCCGTGGTTTATTCTTGTTGTTGTTGTGACTGCTTCCAACCACCTGACGATCGTCAATCGGCTCGGACATCTACTGGAGACGCCTGCACCCATCAAGGAAGGCAATGACCTCCCCTGGTTTCTCCTAGACAGAGATGGATTAGGGCCTAGGTGGACGAGGCGTTGGCGGTCGCCTCTGGGGCAGGTGAGGAT
>JASAND010015658.1:0-20117 GCA_030248195.1 Trissonchulus latispiculum
CAGTTGAGCAAGGGTTCCATACTCTGCGTGAAGAACAATTAAAAATCACCGACTCGGTCAAGAAAATAATTCATGCGAATGAGGAAATTTATGCTTTTCTGCATCACACGGTGCAAGATCTGACAACACTGATTATTCGGGCCCGCTGTTCAAACTTCTCATACATGAGGCAAATTTACATGCAGTTACTCGCTCACATTTTCACGTCATCCCTACGGGATGGATTGAATTCTGTCATGCACGCTGGCTTACGTTCTGAAGTAACACCGAGTTTGGTGAACTTGCAAACTTTGAAGGAGATAATACGCAATCACCCGACACTGAGAAACTCCCTGCTCAGTCAGGAACCGAGCCTCATCTATCAGTTCGGAAAGGTGTATCCAATTAAAATTGATTTTGAGACATTGCGATTCGGGTTTATGTTGGAAATTCCGGTGCCACTGTCGCAAGAGGTTCGACCCCTCTATGCAGTGCACAATGTAGGGTATAACTCTAGGGAACGTGGGGTCACAGCCCTCGCTCCCATGCCTGATTACGCACAGCGACTGGATACCGGGGAAATTCGCGAGATAGATGTTTCAGAATGTAAAACGGCACCAGGACTCTGGTTCTGCCCTCCGAACGCTATCGTAACCAGCCTAAAGGCTAGGTGTTTGCAAATTCTGATTTCCTTTTCTGATGATACACTTAAAAAGGAATATGCCAGTTGCTCCGAATATGTACAGGTTAAAGTTCTAGATAACTCTACCGTATACCGCACTACGCCCGCTGGCGTACTAATTCGCACGAATTATACGGAGGTCATTGTAGCTAGATCACCCGCCTTGAACCACGTGGCTGAAGGGGAACGGGTTGCAGTCCCCAGCACTGGTACACTCTGGTTTGAGCATGGCCGGTATTTGCATTTGATCATTGGAAACACTATTCTCACTAGCACTCTAGGTATAGCACGAACTACTGTTACCACAGCCGAGCTTAAGGAGATGGTTGTCCCGGCCCCGCTGGGCCGGATCCCTTTGCACTTTACCGAATTATCGACTGCCGAGTACGAAAATGAGCAAGCGCGAAACTTAATTCACAACCAGATGCGAAAGTACGTTCACCTACCTCTAATTCCACTGCAGCTAAACCATGGCCTCACTGTTGTTATCATTATTATCCTGATAGGGTGCGTGATCGTATGGTGGGTCACGCCTTGCGGACGAAAGTGTAGGGATAGAATTCGCCGACGACCAAAGCGGGGTTCACTTCCTACTAGGCCTAAGATTTCAGCCCCTGTAGATGCTCGTAGAGCAAGCGAAGCAGTCTTTAGCGACGATGAGGAGCCCACCGTAGAGTTAGGATCCGTCTCACCAGAAATGGAGACAATACCTTTGCGATCCAAGGAACCGCCAGTTAACGAGCACTTGGATAGGATTCGTAAGGCCGCCGCTAACCGCTGCCAGATCTCACCCGCCTATAGACCTCTGGTGAGGGACACATCGATAGCCTCCTCCATGTCTGATTATAGTGCTGAATTGGACGCCAGTGCCCAGCTGTTGACTGATGACAGTCAGGATAGTAGGACCTCGCCCTTAATTGACCTTCATCATGGAAATAGAAAGGGTTCAGACTGCCGGATTGTTCGATTCTCACGCCAGGACACTAGGGAAAACACAGATTCGGAGGAAGACCGGATTAAGGGCCGGGCCAGCGCAGAACAGTCGGATATGGCCACTAGTCCCATCAAGAGGGCTAGCAAAGGGCCTCAGGTGGACCTAGATCCCCGGGGAGGCAGCACTCCAGCCAGAGCATCCTCCCGTAACTTCCGCAGGCCAGTGAATGCGCATTCCGTCTTGATGGTCAGGACGGTACCCCTCTTTATCAGTCTGATGATCCTGGGACAACCGGTACAAGCCCTCTTTGACACCGGCGCTTTAGTCTCTGTTATGTCTGGGGGATTGGCCGAGCGATTAGGACTACCTTTAGAGCCTTTAGAGCCGACTAGATACATTCGTACTGCCAATGGGAGCAGGTGTGAAATTAAGGGTAGCGTCGTAGTGCCCGTGTTCTTTAAAGGAGCCGAGCGACAGATCCCCAGTCGACGGTGGAGGTTTGTGGTAGTGGATCAGCTGACCGTTGACTGTGTGATGGGTTCGGACTATATGATCACTTACCCTGGTGAGATTTCTCTTGATCTAGGACAACACACCGTTACCTGGCCCTCCACTCGGGGTCATCGAGTTACCATACCATTCCAGGCCCCCACTACGAATCCTCGACTTAATTTGCATCTCATAGGTATAGCCAATCAGAGTAGGTCCGTTAGGAATAAGGAAGAAGCTGCCCTTACCGTTCCTCACCGACCGCTGCCCATGATTTTGGTAAATGTCAGTGAACAACCTGTTCAGGCCTTGGTGGACACCGGGGCAAACCTCAGTTTGATGAGCGAAGGACTGGTACGATCCTTGAAGTTGCCCGTGAGGCCATTAGACAAGGCTCCGCGCGCAGAAGGGGTAAACGGACAAGCTCTTAAATTTAAGGGTGCCGTACGGGTACCTGTAGGGTTTTACGACACGCCAGGAATCAGCATAATGCATACCTTCTTGGTCCCTAAGGGACTAGCAGAGGATTGTCTGATTGGCACCGATTTCATTCTCGAACATGGCGGCGAATTCAGTCTAAATTTTCAAAAAGGGGAATTAAGCCTTAATAAGCCAAGTCACCCGCCCATGCAAGCCAAACTTATCCAGCATGCGCCTTTGACTGAGACCGCGTTTCGAGTATCTGCTATGCGAAAAGTTACTGTGCCCGCCTATGCAGAAGTCGCCGTCCCGGGGCTAGTCGAGAGCTTACAACCACTCAATTATGAAGGACTTTTTGAGCCCGATACACAAAAGTTTGAGAACGCACACTCTACTTTTCAGGTTCTGCCAGCAATGGTGAACTTAGAACAGCAGTATATTCCCGTCATTATGAGAAACGAGACCGGAACCGACCTTGTCATCCACGAGAATACCACACTCGGGAATGTTGTTCCCCAACGGGAACTAAGGAGGGGCAAAAGCGCAACTCATTTCTCCAAAATTCGCAACGCCGAGGGTAAAGCTATTCAGTTAGGGAGTTACTTTCGAGGTCGGGGACCCGTTGTTACCGGAAACTGCTCGCACCAGGTTAAGGCCTGTAGAGGCATACGACCGTGTTTTGCTCTCTGACCTACCCCCTCCTATGAGAAAGATCTCGTTTGATGAGACGAAACTATCTGAACATGAGCGTGGTCAATTTTTGGGCATGCTAAACGAAAATTTGAACTGTTTTTCGCAACATCCATTCGATATCGGCAAATGCACCATTTTCCAAGCGCACATCAACACGGGGGAAGCTAAGCCTATCTATGCAACCCCCTACCGGCTTCCAGTACATCTGAGACAGCCTCTGCTGGAAGAGTTAACTGAGATGTTGAAGTACGGGCTCATACGGCCCTCCACGAGCCCTTGGAGCTCACCTATGATTTATGTACCCAAGCCTGGGGGCAAACTTCGATTGTGCGTAGATTTTCGAAAAATCAATAAAATTAGTGACCCCGACGTATACCCCATACCGCGAATCGATGATATCATGACCTCCCTGAAAGGCGCAAAGTTTTTCTCAACTATCGATCTTAGTAAGGGGTTCAACCAAATTGAATTAGACGAAGAATCTAAAGCTAAAGCTAGCTTTAACACTTTCCACGGTCAGTTCGAATATAACGTATTGCCCTTTGGGCTTAAGTGCGCGCCGGGTAATTTCCAACGATGCATGGAACGAATTTTGGGGGATTTGCAGTGGAAAAAATGTATCATCTACATTGATGACATTCTGATCTTTTCAAAAACATTCGACGAGCACCTTGAAATTATGCAGGAAGTTTTCGATCGCTTGCGAGCCGCTGACCTGAAAATGAACCCTGAGAAGTGTCACTTTCTTAAGGAATCTGTCACCTACTTGGGCCACATCATTTCGGAAAATGGGGTAGAACCGCTAAAGGAGCGTATACAGGCCATACATGACCTAGCCGTGCCCAAACAGATTAAGGACGTAGAAAGTTTCCTTGGCATGTGCGCATATTACGCGAAATTTATCAAAGGGTTCGCTCACCTGGCCGCTCCGCTTTACTCGTTAAAAAAGAAGGGAGTTAGATTTGTTTGGAATAACACCCACCAGCAAGCTTTCGATCTACTGAAGAAAAGTTTAGTCGAAGCCCCGGTACTCGCCCATCCGGATCTAGCTAAGGGTTTTGTCCTACATACGGACGCCTCCGATCTCGGGTTAGGAGCCGTCTTGTCACAGGAACAAGACGACGGTAAGTATCACCCTGTGGCCTACGCTGCCCGCTCGCTGAAAAAATACGAGCGAAATTACTCCACCCACGACAAGGAATGTTTGGCTATGAAATTTGGGATCGAACACTTTCGGCATTATCTTTACGGGGGACCGCCTTTCACATTGTTTACCGACCATTCGGCTCTTCGGTGGCTTATGAAACACCCACCGCGAAATTCCCGACTTGCCCGCTGGCAAATGACCTTTTCTGAGTATGATTTTGAAATTAAACACCGGAACAACCCACAGCTGCGAAACGCAGATGGGTTATCTAGGAATCCCTTGTTTGCGGACGTTGCTAAAGGGTATCAAGGGGATGAAGGGGAAAACGACCGTAAGGGAGTTGCTCTCCATCAGGATGAGAGTGAGGAATTTGTAGCGCACATAAACTCTGTGGTTGCTAAGCGCGAGCGAGGGCCCACCCGTGACTCCATCACTCCAAAAATCTCGAAGAGTCGAGCTCAGAAAAGTACCGCCGCGGTAAGAACCAAGGTTTCCAAAATTTCACAGGCTTCCGATTCCAGCGATTCAGAGCAAAGTGTACCCACCCCGCAGAAGCAGCCACGTCTACCGCCGAGGGGAGATCCGACTAAGACGGATGGTGAACCAGAGGCTCTTTCAGGAGATTCGGTACCACTAGCTGGTCCAAGCCGTGAACTCGACACCGAATCCGAACGGGAAGAAAGAGTGAGACCCGAATTCGTTTCGGCTGAAACCGGTCGGCCACAGCGGAAGAGTATTACGTCTGCACACTTCGGCGAAGTTTTCGAACGAGCTGTCCGTGATAGTTCTAACGTTTCGCTGAATCCAAAGTCATGGAATAGGTTGCAAGATCTGCAACAGGAGGACCTGTTACTGGGGGAAGTGATCAAGTATAAGCAGACCCATGAGTTGCCCAGTAATTTTAACCGAGCCGTGCGCATTGCAGCTCTGGCCGAAAATTGTGATCTACGAGAGGGTGTACTGGTCCATCTTGAGAGAGTTAGGAATACTACTTTGGAAGTTCTGGCCGTGCCTGAAGCGTTACGCGAAGAGGCATTAGCCGCATGTCACGACAGCCGCTACGCCGCTCACGGGGGACAGAATAAAACCTTCTATAGGCTTTCGGAGCATTTTTGGTGGCCCGGCATGCGCACGGACGTGAAGCATTGGATACAGTCTTGCCCGCGCTGTCAGAAGCGAAAAGGACCACCGCGCAACCCGCGAGCTCTACTGCGACACCCCCCGCCTGCACTCGAACCTTTCGAAAGAGTACACTGCGACTTGATGGACATTTCTAAAGCCTCTAAAAGTGGTATGAAACACGTCCTCAGTTTTATTGACGCATTTTCCAAGTATGTCATAGCAATTCCCATTAAAAATAAGAAGGCCTACACTGTAGCTCAAACCTTTCTGGAATTCGTTATCTTACAATACGGTTCACCAAAAAGTTTGATTTCTGACCAAGGAAAGGAATTCGTAGCCGACCTTAATAAGGAAATTTGCTCCCTAGTTCAGACGCGCAAACTTGAAACCACGCGATACCACCCAGCCGCGAATGGACAAATTGAACGTTGGCATCGCACCTTACTGGACATGCTTGCCGCCGTTTCGGAAAATCATCTTGAGTGGGATAACATGGTTCCTTTCTGTCAATTTGCTTATAACACTTCCATTAATGCTACCACTGGGGAAACCCCACATTACTTGTTACACGCCTGGGATCCTGTCCTTCCCAGCGCAACCAACGTGGCGATTCCCACGGATCGCAAATATTCTGGATTCGATTACGTACGAGAGGCTACAGAAGCCATAAAACTGGCCTGGTCTTTAGCCCGCGAGAAAGCTGCTGCTGCCAGAAGCGTGCAGGACGAGCAGTACAATAAGCGAGCCGTAGAGCCTAATTATCAAATTGGGGATTTGGTTATGATTAAGGCCTCCAACGTAGCTAAGCGGGATCAGGTTTACAAACTCTTAGACAAACATATTGGGCCGTATCGAATTGAGAAAATTTTTGGGTGCGTGGCTACAGTCTACCCGGCTGGCAATCGTCGAGCCAAGCGCCTCAATGTGCAATTTAACAACATGAAACCGTGCGTAGAACCTCGTGTCATTACCGCGCCGATTCACGAGCACGATGAGGACAAAGTTTCTTCTGAACCCTCGGAACCTGAGGTTCCAATGCGAGCTCAACCTCCACCTCCACGGTCGGAGGATAAGAAACCTGTCGAGGCAAAAAGGGATACCGCCGAAGTGCCAAAGTCATTGCCGCCAGTGGCCCCTACTGCTCGAAGGCGTAGTCTGCGACAAGCTGCCGCAGAATATCAGAGTAAGCCGATTGAGGGAAGGGTAACCCCGGAACCTCCCCTCGCCCGCAAACCGTTGTCGCCCAAGCAGCCAAAAGGAAAAGGACCCGTTCTCAGAACTGGCGATTCTAGTTCCGAGACAGAGGCTAGTGACGCTCCCCAATATCTGTCTGACGAGCCGCTATCGCCCGAAAAGGACTTGCTCTACTACAATAGGAGAAAGTTCTTCAACCCCATAGATGATAGGTGGCAACAAAGAATTGCCGCTCTCCGCGGATTTAGGGTTCGACACAAACTGCCTGTGCTCATGCAACATATGCCTCTTTATGAGCCCTACAAAGTGTTAGACGTTTTGGGAGACGGTAATTGCTATTATCGCGCCCTTTCACTCGCCCTGACTGGGTTAGAGGATTCTTGGTCCGATATCAGAAATGAACTTTATGAATTTTTGGCAACTTACGAACACCGAAAACGTTTCCAAAACATGTTTCCTCAAATGGCAGAGGTAAAGAAAAGAGTGAAAAAGACCGCTGAATTTGCTACTGACGATGAGTTGTTTTTGGCCGCAGCCTGGTTACAAACTCCTATTATGTCTTATTCAAAATTCGGCCCAGAATGGGCTTGGCAACTTTTCACACCTGAGGCATTACTAGGCAAAGATATTGAATATGAGCGATGTATCCTCTACCTGTATAACGTCAATAGCGATCATTTCATGGTTGTACTGTCGGTAAGGGAGCCAAATCATGGCAAATGGCCGACTGGTAAACCGCCAAAAGTACTGTATAGAGAACTGACCAGTGATTCAAACCAATCTTCGCCTGACGCGGAGAACAAACCCACGCGGTCCGCAAAGGACCCTGACGTGCGTAAGATCTTCTCTACGAGTCCACTTTTTTCGGGACCCTCACCTTTGTTTAGGAACCCGTTTCGCACGTCTCAACGCCTAACGCGTTCCGCAAGTCCCTCCAGGGACTAACCGCCGTCTGAGGAATAAGCTTGGACGTTAAACAAACTTGTGATTTGTACAATAGTTAAGCTTGTAAAGTTTTGTAAAAAGAGTATTTAGAAACGAGCTTTGTAAAGATGATAATTTTCTGAAATTTCGTGCTTTGCACGCTAAAATTGTAAACTGTTATAAACTTGTTGGGTCTGAGTATCTCTCTGTGGCGAATGTTATATTTGTAATTGTATGTATGTTAGAGGTCTCGGTTGTAACACCTATGCCGATGATCTAGATTGTGATTGTGAATTGAAACTGCTCCATGATGGGCATTGTACCTCGGTAGTTTACATCTACACCGCAGGTTATGAAGTGATTTATGTGAGTGCCGATCGCTCCATGTTGGGCACAGTACCTCGGATTCACCATCTTCCCGACGGTATAGGCGCGCATTCGCAGAGATACCTAGGTCTCGGACATTACGCCCATTAGAAGCGCTCGGGTAGCAGCTACCGATTGTGGCTTCAGAAACAAACGCTGCTAAAATCTACCAAAAAATAGAAACAAAATTACGTAGAAAATGATAAAAATATGGATATAATTGTTCTAAAGTCATAGTAACTGTATAGCTACGAATACTGAATGTAATATCTTCTGTACAGAGAGATTATATTGAAAAAGCATACAAACTTCCTAGAAAAAGTAACATTCGATAGATAAAATCATAAAAAGCAATATAAACTTTAAAACCAAAAATAACAACAAAACTATTTTCTTTTACTTATTCTTGTTATGCAATGATTTGTAGATAATGTTTGTGCAATGTTATGCAATGATACTAATTATATGTTAATGCAATGCTATATTTCATTTTTGTTTGCCTTGTTTACCTAGATATAAGTGTTATGTTCCTTGTTACCTAACCCAGTTTCTATTGCATGCTCTCTGATCTTAGCTAGGATAATTGTGGGGAAATAAGCAGAGAATGTTAATGATGCGCGTTTAAAAGTCCAAATGGTTTCGTAAAGAACTGTTCACATTTTTGCAGAGAAGTGAATCGAAAAGGCTATGGCACCAAAGTTGATTATTGAACACTCTGAGACTGCTGAAAAGTTGGAAGGAGAAAATGAGCTAGAATTGCCTGTTGTGTTGCATTGCCCTGTTGAAATGCGTGGTCCGTATCGTGATCCTAATTCCCTGCCGGATGGGTTGAAAATGTTGCCCGGCACTGTAGACATCTATACTGATCCCCGTATGTCGCATCTTTTTGAGGTTAATACGCGAGTCCATCTGAAAAGTCCTAATTTAGCCCAGATCTGTATTTTCCTTTGCGTTGAGTGTTGGTGGCGTACTAGTTTAAATTTTTATGGCGTCCCTGTTACTGTTTTTCCGGTGCATGACGAAATTCGCCTGTCCCGTGATCCACACAAACTGCGTTTACGTCGTTTAATTTCATCTTCTGGAGGTGGGATTTTCCGTTGCCCCAATGTTCGTTGTCAGTCCCCTTATGTTGTTATTTTGCATGAGTCTGAAGGTTGGTCTTACACCAACGGTTTGCAGTTTTTGTGTGAAGAAGCACGTTTGTTGCTTGTCCATGTTCCCTTAGTTTTGCATGATCTTTTGCCTGCTGATGTTCTTGATTTTCGCATGCGCATGCCCGATGAGTTTCCTTTGTATTATCCTAACATTTTGTAATCCTTGTTAACCATACATACAATAACCTCTGTATGATTAGTACTTGCCCAAATAACCATCTTACTGCCTCTCATTCCCAAGTTCTCAGTTTAGATCCTTAGGTAGTGATAACAGTAACGTAGACCCTAATCTCTTAGTCCAGAATAGTCCTAATCTGTCTTACCCACTGAGTTCTGATTCGTGAAAGTAAGCTCATTCTATACCTTTATCCTTTTGTTACAGTATCATGTCTGCCCGTGCTTCCACTTGGGTTGTCCGTCATTTCTGTTCTGAGTCTACCAGTTCCGAGTCCTCCGATCCTGATGACCAACTTGATCCCCTTGTCCTGAGTTCCTCTGACCGATCTGTTTCTTCTGTCTCTCCAGTGCCCCGCGTCGTCCTTCAGTTCCTGTTCCATGTGCCTGGCCCGGATGGCCGATGGTGTCTGACGGAAGCCCAGGAAGGCCCTCAACTTGCGTCTGCCTGTCTCCCTCCTGAGCTTAAGATCTGTTATCACACGCAGAAGGTATACTGTGGACCCGCTTCGGCCGGTCTCCTTCGTCCCTACCGCCCGGCCAGTCTGCTTGGTCCGGAAGTCGTTTCTTGTTGTGTGGCACTCTGCGTTCACTGTTTTTGGCGTTTTAAGTTCTCTTATTTTTCTGTTCCTTTCCGTTTTTACCCTGTCCCTCTTAGGTTGCAGTTTGACTTTTTTCCAACTAAGGCTCTTTTGTTGAAGCATGTTGAGCAGCTGCGCCCTGCTAACCTCAGTTGTCCAAACCGCCTGTGCATGAGTGATTCTGTTTTGATTTTGCATGAGCTGCCCGCCTATCGTGGGCGTGGCCAGTCTTTCCTCCGGCATGCCGCCCCGCACGTGTACTCGTTGCTTGCTAATGCCCATACCGCCCATCCCCTCATTCCGCCTGATATCCTTTCTGTTGACTTTTAAGTTGTTCTGTTACGTTTGTGGTTCCCATCCCTAAGATAATGTAGTTTAATTACCCTTGAAGATTGTTCAAAAGACCTGCGAAAGTTGGAAGTTTTTGCTTTGAAACGTGTGTTTGAACGAGCGAAAAGCGTGAAAAGCTAACAGCTGATCCCTAGATCCCCGTTCCCCTAATCGAGCGATTCTGTTTAGTTCTGTCCTTTTGTCCCGTATTCTGTTGGAATGTTTGTTGCACGCACTAACACACGACTGTTTGGTTTGGGTAACAATAAGCTCTGCAGGTAATTGTCCCAGATACTACGACCCAGTTTTGGTCGGACTGATAGATCCCTTACGCTAGCTAGATACGTTTGCTTATTGTTACGTACGCCCATCATGACATTTTGTTTTTCGTATTTTGTTTCATTTCAGTGTTTTCAGTTGTTTGCTGCCACTAACCTCCTGCCCACCGGATGGTTACTCGCTGTACTGTTGTTTTGTAGTTTACACGAGATGAATTCAGCCTGAAGCTCTTTAAAGTTTGATGCGAAAAGATAGATATTGCTGAAGGACACGCAACATAGGAATTTTAAATGAAAAGAGTTAAAACGTTTGAGTCGACTAAGCAAAAATAAAAGTTTGGAGTAGAATGTTCTCGCGCCGTGCCTTTGTCTGTAGTATTTTCAGTGTTCCCTTCTATTTTCACCTCTGCACCTCACTGGATTCCATGGCCTGCAACACAATTCAAGAGCTTCAATTCTGGATGGATGGATCCTACTAACCGTTGTTTGCTAACCTTTTCTGTCTACTAATTATTTGCTTTCTTTAATTTTGCACTGCACACATCGATTTCGCAATAGAGCATTGCGCGAACCTTTATAAGCTAGAGTATTGTACGGCTTAACACGATCTTTTATTGATATAACGCGTAGGCAGGGTAGAGTTGCTACTGCAAACGATAGCCGATATTTTAACATGTTTTAACGAAACTAGTATTAAACGTTGTAACGCGCTTACTTGATGATCGAAACCTGTGAAGCTAATCGAAGCTAACTTAGAACTAGAGTTTCCTGATTGGTTGCTACTTAACGAGCTTCTGTTTCTGTTTCTGTTTCTGCTGTCCCTGTCTTTCTCTTTTGCGGTGGGTGAGAGTCACCCACCGGTAGCTGTCACTGTTACTTATCCCTGTTGTTCAATGTATTTCTAGGCTGTTTCTCAGCAATGGTTTTCTTTTTCTGATGTCGTCGTTCCTCCTCGCACCTGGTCGGATCAGTCGTGCAGTCCTGATCGCCAGAATCACACCTCACCGTCCTGCCGGTTCCTTCCGGTACCACTTGTCTGGGATAAGCACACACCGCCGCTCTGCCGGCTTATCCCGGGCTCACGTCGTCATCTGCGCCTCCGCCGCCTCGCCGGCTGACCCGGCATGTCAGCGTCGTCAATCAAACTCCATCACTCCGCCGCTCCGCCGACTTCTCCCGGCACACGGAAGAACTGCTCACCAACCGCCGCCGTCACTGGCTGCGTCATCTAGCCAGTATCCCACGTCCGCTCTCCGCCCCCACACCCCCTTCAGCACCGTCATGTCTACCTCCAAACACACCCCCTGCCTCCTTATCATCATCACACACAGCTCAATCATCAACCTCTGATCTATCAGCCATCGCGTCTGCAGCACCTCTGCACGCGCGATCCTGCCCACAGTCTCCTGATCGATTCCCAGCTGAGATCTCTGCTCAGCCCTCCGAAGATTGGCCATTGACTTTTGCGCTGGCCACAGATTCTGCCACCTCAGTCTTCCAGTCATCGCTGTCATCGCCACCACTATGAACTGCACCGCACCAGTATTGCCTGTACATAATTGAACTCTGCACTGTTTTCGTACCATATTTGCTTGTTTTGTACACTGACTGTCTGCCTTGCACAACTATCACTTTTCTGTTCTTCATCGCTTGAATGATGCATGTACGTGCACTACCTGATCACTTTCGCTTGATACCTTTCGACTACTAGTAAAACTCTACACCATTTTTTGCGGTGGAGAGTGTAAGGGCAAGAAAAATTCATTCTTAGCCCAGAGGTAGAAACTGGCTAAAAAACGACTGTTTTCTGTTTTTGTTTTCTGTTTTCAAACTCTTGACTCTGATCTGTGTAACCTATTTGTGTAATCTATTTTAACATGTGTGGACTGAATAACATTTTATTGTGAACATCTAATTTCTAACTATTTTGAACGCCTAACTTATAACGTTTGTCCTATTCGTGTCACTGACCAAACTAACGTTTTGTTTTATGTATTGACTAAGAGCCGTTTTGTTGGACTAACTGTTACTAACTGTTTTGCTATGCATAATTGTCCCGCATGAGAAGGGAAACAGTGATTTTGTTTGCTTGGACGGGTCCGATAATTGCTCTGTTTTGGTCACTAAGAAGTTCAGATTCTAAAAGTGGGGTTAATCGTCTTAAGTTGGAAATTTGGGGAGCCCCATGAGCCCAAAAGCAATCTCATACGTCATGCTTATAATGACGTATGCCTTTTCTTTCGTACAGTTTCGCCTTGAAATCAAAAGACTTAAAAAGGACCGAAAACGGCAGAAATTCACGTGGACAAGGCTGAGAGGGGAGAAGGTGACTGAACCCCCAATCCAATCAGTTTGAGGTTGACTCTGGTACTGTTTGGTCGGTTTGAGACCTGTACGTCTGTTTCTGTGTCTAGAAGGCGGTTGTGCCTGTTTGTACGAGTAAGGCTGGACCTGTTGAGCCTTTGTTGAGTAACCTGCGAGCTGTATTTTCACCCTTTTCACTAAGTCTGGTCACCTCTCTCTCAACTTGTGCGTGTGGATCTGTTTTGTATTCTTTATTCCTATTTCTGACACTCGGATTTCTCCTGGGATTCAAAAGGTAAAGTCAAGGTTGGAACCGGAGAGTTATATTGAGCTTGATCGGTACTGAGTAGATTGATTCAGTGGATCTAAAACGTGAGGTAGTGTCAGTATCGAAAGTTTGCGTACTCAAAGTAGCTGACGAATATTTATACGTTGTGACTTGTACTTAATCTTTCTTATTGTTGAGTAATTCAAATAACCGTAATATTATTAAATTGATTGTAAACTCCGTCCAGCATCCAGTTTTGTCTCTGTTAGATTCGGGATTTGATTTGAGAACAAGGTGGACCACAGTCTTAGTTACGGAAGCCTTGTTTAAGTAGGATAATTAGTTGACCTCAAAGTCCCATTGAGCGGTCAACTAATTATTAGGTAACTTTAAGATTGACTGACTTGACTTTTGAGCCATTTCACCAGTGCTCTGATTGTTATTTTATTCAGGACAAGTTTGCCCGACCCCCAAACTTGTACCATTAGAAAGGGCTGAGAGATTAAAGTTTGTAGTTTGTGATCTAAGACGTGAAATAGACCTCTCAGTGCCCAAATTGGCTAAAGGCAGTACCTAACCGAAAGATCATTTGTTTACATATAACCTGGTCTTGCTCGCTACTAGCATGCTCACGAGTTGTTCATAGTATGCTCCCAACTTGCTCCTGACTCGCTCCAGGATAAAACATTGTGGGCTATTAGCAGACCTTGACCTGCTCCATGTCAGATCCGTGATGCTCCGAGTTAGTTGTAACCCGGTTTTTGCCTGCGCTTAAATTGTTTCCAGCTAGTGGCCTTTTGGTTTTCGCTGGTTGTCATCGTTGGTTTCGTTCTGCCGTTGTTGGTGTTGTAGTTGTTGTCATTTGTTGGTTGGTTCACTTGTTTGAATCAAAGTTACTACATCCTGGCTGTGCTCCTAATTCGCTGCAAGATTGATCTCTTACTTGCTCTGAGTTTTTTACAGCCACCTCTGAGTTTTGTCATTTGTTGATTGGTTCACTTGTTTGAATCAGAGGTGGACTTAAACTATATACATCCTGGCTGTGCTTATTTTTGAAGTTATTCTTTAACCCGCTTCTGCCCAAGACTTCTCGGGGAAATCGGCTCAAAATGACCGATTTCACGTTTTTGGGTGCCATTTTTTACTGGGAGCACACACAGAGATGGGACTACCACCAATCGATAAAGAATTGATTGCTCTACATTTCATGATTTAGCATTGAAGGGTCTCCGATGCACCCAGAAAAAAGTTACAAGTCGTCAAAGTCGGACAAAGTACGAAATTTTGCTAAATTTTCATTGCAAAAATCCAAGAAATTTATTTCTAGCTGCAAGACTTGATTCGGAGACGGAATCACCTATACGTTATTTTAATGCGCATAACCTCCCGCATCACTTGGTGGAACGACTTTTCTGCCGACGAACTACAGCCGGCTCTGGATTTGCTTGAATGCAGCTCTCGAACAGAGCTTGAAATCATCAAAATTTCCATAGCGGGCGGAATGCCATAGAAACTAGATTTTTCAAGCAGGTGTCGAAATATTCTCCCAAAATAGGATGGACGTGTAAAATATAAAAGGAGCAAATGGCCAGATTGCCAACCGACAACTGCACCCTGTTCCAAAAAATAAGATGCCAAAAATCAGCACTTGTGCCAATTGGCAGCCGCGGGCATAAAAGGGTTAAATGTTAGGTTGAATGAAGCTGGGAGTACTCTCTGGGAAGGAAGAGACTCTCAGTTCAGATAAAGCCTAACTGTAATGTTCAGAATAACGCGGAATGAGCTAGGAAAAAGTTAAAGAGGGACGGATCTGCACAGCTTTAAAACGGTATAGGAGTAGCTCCAAGCACGCAAGAGTTGATTTGGAGCAGATCAGGAGCAAATATGGGGTGAACTAGAAGCAGGAAAATTTACTCTGGAAGCATTGCACAGTCAGCAAGGAACTACTTCGTAGCAGACTAAGAGCACATATGGGCAGACCCAGAGCATATAAGACGGCGAATGTCTCAAACATCAGAATCTCAATCTTCACAATCCCAAGAACCCTATGCGTCAAGCCTGAAAGCCTCAAACACACAAGCACTAGCCTTGAACATGCCAGAACCAATAGTGAGCAAGTGAACGCAAACTAGGAGCAAGCAAGGAGCATTCGAGGAGCAAGTAAGAAGCAGCCAAGGAGCAGGCAAGGAGCAAGTAAGGAGCAAGTTAGGAGCAAGCAAGGAGCAAGCAAGGAGCAAGTAAGGAGCAGTCTTGGAGCAAATTAGGAGCACAGTTGTTGTTCGTTAGGTTGAATTCTGTTGGTCCATCAACTGTACGCTGATTTCAGGTGTTCGCTTTAATCCTGAAGCACACTGGAGATAAAAAGCAAACTCGGACAATGTAGGAGTAACTCAGAGCAAGTAAGAGATCCCTCTCATCTTACCTTAGAGCTTCTTACCTCAAAACCTCCGATCTCAAAACCTCTAACCTCCAAGCTTCTAACCTTAAAGCCTCAAACCTCAACGCCACCAGCATTATAACCTCAAAAACTGAAACCTCTTACCTCAAAAACTCAAACCTCAAAACATCTTGCCTCAAAATCTCTAAGCTCACAACCTCTTACCTGAAAAGCACTAAGCTTACAACCTCAAACCTCAAAACCTCTAAGCTCACAACCTCTGACCTCAAAACCTTTAAGCTCAATCCCTCACAACCGCAGACTCTAGCACCTCAGACCTCAAACCTTCAATGCGCAGGACTCCGAAGATTCCAAGTTTGGAAGGAGCAGGTGTTGAGCAGGTGTTGTGTTGTGCAGGACAGGTGTATTGCATGGTAAGCCTTCGCTGCTCTCATGCTAGAATATGCAGCGAGGATGCTGGCAGCGAGTAGTACTGACTGCGGTGATCAAGAATTTCTCCCCATATATACTGACATTATGCAAATTAGGTTGGATAGTACACAAACGACTAAAATATCAGAAGACATGCCAGCGATTCCGCACTCGTGCCTTTCACTCAG
Source organism: Trissonchulus latispiculum (assembly GCA_030248195.1). Taxonomy (NCBI): domain Eukaryota; kingdom Metazoa; phylum Nematoda; class Enoplea; order Enoplida; family Ironidae; genus Trissonchulus; species Trissonchulus latispiculum. The sequence goes on from JASAND010015658.1 coordinate 16,037, forward strand.
AGCATGGCGATCGATTTACCTGCATTACTACAACCGACACTAAGTGCATCGAAATATGGAATCTGGCACATTCTGCCCCAATAGCTGTCGCAGCCGCTATCGCCGAGCAACCTGTCTGGATTATCCCAAATTACGGCGCAAAATCCATCAAGGTTTGGTTCACTGGGATACCAATAACTACGATCCACTGCACAGTTTGAAGTCCCAAAGACCCAGGAATCTGAAAATTTTCTTTTTTGTTAGTACAATAATCCCTGTTTGTACACTTAATGCTTTGTTGAACCCTTGAAAACCTGGAAAGAAGGGAGTTATTACTAATCCTAATTGTAATTCCATTGTAGACGGACATGCTTTTTCTAACATGACAAATATTCGGGAAATGGCTGTAATTTCAGAGTATTCATGCGGCAAAGTGAGGTTTTAGTTGGTTTGAGTTGGCTTGAGTTTGAGTCAATCCTTCATTTACAATTTGAGTCAATCCTTCATTTTTCAATTTAAAATTTACAAAATTTTCCGCTTGCTGGAAGATTTACCGTCAAACTAGTCATTCTGAGAAGTATGAGTGTATACATTAACACGGGGTCCGAATCTGGGTGAAGTTTAACCCGATTCTAAAGAAGGGTCTACCCCAAAATTAGCATAGATTGCAGAGTTTTCACATTTTTGCCAAAAACTTGTGAAAAATGACGACATGTTTGCGATTTTTAAGAATCTTTTGAAAAAGTTGGTACCAAAATCCTGTTAAAAATGTGCCATTTTTATTATTATTTTATTTTTTAGACGAGGGTTTTCTTCTCTTTGAAAGGGTCTACCGGTTTTTTGTCGGTCTGGCACGCGACTACGTTTCATTGGCTCAATTTTCAAAATCTGCATACATAGCAGGAGTGCTTTTGGGTTCATATTCTGACTGTGGCATTGATGTTTTGGCGGTCGGTTGTATTGGTGTGGTGTAACTTTTATCTATTTTATTTGTAAGGAAACTTACTATTTCTACCGAAGTCATGGACATTAACAAACAGCGACGAAGATCCGCTAAAACAAGATAAATAGTCATGCAATGACTTCAGTGTTTCGAGGATTCTGAAAATACACTGTGTTAAAGGTATAGAGTTGGACCGTTTATAAATTTGCGGGAATTCTGTCTCCTTTACATGGTCGGTCCAAAAAATCGGCCCCGTTGACGCCGATAGTCATTACATTATATAATACGTCATAGTCAGCAAGAGGATTGTCAAAATACGCTATATATAATACAATGTCAAATTTGGCTTTGGCGTCTGCGACAGCCAAACTGACAGAATGTTACACACAGCTTCTTTTTTGAAGGTTTAAAGGGTATTTTGTTTTTCTATTTTCAAAATAGTTTGATTTAAGCCAGTTTTCCAACTTTAGTTGGCTAGTGACTCTCTCAGTACCTCCTAGCTATCAGGTTTCGCCTGAAATCGTGTCCACTCTAAGGTCGGAAAGCTGTCAAAGTTAATAACATTTTAACAATAGTGAAATTTGACACCGGAATAGTCTTTACTATAAGAAATGCGCAACCATAAATCATTAAGTTTTCAATGTTGTGGTTACTGATCCCCAAGTGCCTCTGGGTTAATACATGAATAACTATCCATTGCTTGCTGCACATGAAGACTTGACAATTATGCATCTAGCAAACGCTTTGCTACATACAATACAAAACGAAGGATTGATAAAGAAACTGCTAATTGCTAAACACAGCGCTGTGGATGACACTAACCATGCGATCAACAATTCATGTCCAACTAGCGATATGTTAGCAAAATCCCAAATACTAATAATTTGTGAATAAGAGTTAATCCCCTGTTTAAAATTGGGAATTTCACAGTTTAACTGAATTGTTAAAGGTTTTCTACAAGCTCTAATAAAGACCTACTAATCCATAACTTACGCAGCAGCATCAATTTCCCAATATTCTTCAGTCGAATTCCAAACAGGTACAATTGCATCCGGATGTTCCGCCTTGCAGGCTGCCTCCACGTTCGCATAAGTATCTAACCCTGGAAGTAGCTTGACACAACTCCGACTGAGACGGGTCCAGCCAGGTTCACATCCAACTGAAACTTAGAATTTAAGACTTAAGGTGGGGTATACCCAGGGGTTTGCACAACTTCTTCGGAGAGCCCTAGTTTTTTGCTTGCAAGTAGGTAACATAGGCAAAGGTAAAACGTTAATGTAGGCTTTGATATACCCCATGACATCTGAGCTGTAGAAAGTCCCAAACTGAAAATTTTTGTTCATTTTTTCAAATTTTATTTTGTATTTGTATTTCGGGGGCTCTGAATTTTTTCTGCGAAAACTACAAACCTAAAACTCTCCACACATACACATATCGATGGGCTGAGGTAATTTACACACCAAACGGCAATACACAACACAGTAGCTTCACGATCGGGAGTACTGCAGCCGCAAAGTTTAAAAATCGTTAATTTTTCACTAGGTGACCTGCCGCCGTTTCTTCCTAATCCTCAAAAGTGCTCCAAATCTTCGAAAATTTTTACTAAATATAGTCAGGATAGAAGGTTAAATGTGTGCCAAGTTTGGCGGGTTTAGATTTTGCATTTGCATTTTTATGGACTGCTTAATTATGTGACTAACATTGAAAAATTGCTCAAAATCGACATGAAGCTAAATAAACTTTGATGGACTTTGTCTCCTGGTAGAAGCAATGTCGTGACTTGTTCCATCTAAAAAAGTTGTTTAAAATGATGAGACCTATCGATTGGTAGATTTTTTTATATTAATTCTATGATTTTGAAAATCTGCCACTTTGGAGGGAAGCCAGAAGCCAATTTTGCGTCTCTGACAGCAAAAATTGAACAAAATGATGTATTACGTTTTACTCAGGAGGTCAAAACGCTTCAAGTTTTGCGCACGTGTTTATAGCATTGAGAGACATTTGTGAGCAAAATTTAAGTCTAATCGGTTTCCCAATATAGCGGATTAGGTCTGAAACGAAAAATGTCAATTGCCATAATTTGGGGGAGGGATCCGTGGTAAATGTTATATTGCGTCTGCGTGTACTCTGTCAATATTGCAGTTGCTCACACCCAATAATATTCCTAAGGTTCCTTCATGTTCACAAGGAAACTCAAGACATTGGCTCGTAGCAGGCCGGAGAAAACTCAAAACCGTTCGACCACCCCCATGCACGAAAATGCCGTAGGTCAGCAAATTTGCGATGCTGCTGTGAACGCTGTGAAAAACGAAAGGCGTCCAAACATTTAAATATCTTGAAGGAACCTAGGTACTGTTATGTGACAAAGTGTGCGTGCAATTGGAAAAAAATTTGTCATTGGTGTATTTGGTACACCCCCTTAATTTCGACTAAACTAAATTTATTGCAAGTGGGTTTAAACATCTAATCCTTAATTACTTAGTAATAAAACCTTTCCAGGAGCGCTTGTCATTTGTCATTAATTTAATATCGTAAATAGATTAATTTTATATTTTAGAATGAACGCGCAACCAAAATTATACAAGTAGTGGTGAACGTAGTAGTAGTAGTAGTAGTAGTAGTAGTAGTAGTAGTAGTAGTAGTGGTGGTGGTGGTGGTGGTAGTGGTGGTGGTGTTAGTGGTGGTGGTAGTAGTTGTGGTGGTGGCTGCTATTGATGATGATGTTGTTGTTGTTGTCGGAATCGTCGTTATCGTGTTTGACATAACTGAAGTCCAAGTCGTAATAGTTATTGTCTTTCTAGTAGTTGCAATCGTTGCAGTGGAAGTAGTAGTACTACTACTACTAGTAGTAGTAGTAGCAGCCTCAGTAGTAGTGATGCTTATACTAGTATTGTTATGGGTCGTAGCCGAAGGCGTTATTTTATCTCTGTGCGGCTGATGACAGCTTAAAGCCGTCATGTTTTGTTCTTGTGCAATTGCTTTACATTGTTCGCTTGGTTCTGGATTGAATAGCTGCGCAGCACTGTCGAAGCAAGAGTGTATTTTCGCATTCGCTGCACTATCCAGTTTACAGCTAAAACGGACTAAATAGCAAAAGCACAAGTCCAATTTTCAATAAAGCAATTATGTTGCTTCTTAGAGATATCTACTATTTTGTGG
>JASAND010015659.1:0-18464 GCA_030248195.1 Trissonchulus latispiculum
GTACGCTACGAGAGGGAATGTCAATGTATTTACAATAACTGCATTTGTGGCTCATCATACAGTGTCTAGTCCGCATGAATGGTTACTAAGAACAAACTTGGTACTGATTCCCTACAGATCGGTGTGAACCTGTGATGTGAATTCAAATTCGAAAATAATTCGAACTCCCCAAGCGTAATTTTTGTTCTAGGGTCATCTCTTGTTGTTATGTACTCTTGACGGTATCGACCCATTAACCGACCAATTAAGGGGATGGCTACTTGGGTCAAAAATTCTACGTTCCCTAATTTCGCTCACATTGTGCACATAGATACTCCCTAAGACCCTACACAATTCATTGAAATTCGAGGCGATTTCGTACAGGAGTAAAAAAGTTACAGTGAGTCAAAATTTTCCATTCTTAGTGAAAATGTTTTAATCGGAACTTTAGATTTTTCGCCTCTGGCAACGATGATAGCTTACAATTCAAATTTTTTAATTTTACAAACAGGCACAATATCTAAGTCAACTGATAGGTTTTTCAATTCTAAACAACTTATCTTTTTGGCACAAACGTCCTTTTTGCAGTAGTTTCAAGATATCGGTCAAAACCCTATCTTTATGACTTTTTCTAATTTCAATGTTTTTGGGACTGTCTCACAGAAACAATTACTACACAAGTTATAAACTGAACTTTAAAGAAGCTCTTTGGCGAGTTTTAGATATTGTATTTAACTACAAAATGAGCTATAGAACGTTTCGAACGGTTTCGATTTGTGTAAGTTATCGTTGCCAGAAACGAACAATCTAAAGTTCTGATTTTGGACAATTTTCAATAGGAATTGGAAATTTTTAATGACTGTAACTTTCTTATTTCTGTACGAAATCGCCTCAAATTTCAATGGATTGTGCAAGGCCCTAAGGAGTATCCATGGTCACAATGTGAATGAAATCAGGGATGGTCAAATTTTTGACCCAAGTTGCCTTCCCTGATAATTGGTCAGGTCGATGCCATCAAGAGTACATAACGATAAGAGATGACTCTCTCTATTATCAGAGAGGGTAGAATTTTTGACCTTAAGCATGTAATATGGACAGCTAGGTTGGCAAGATACCAATCATAATAAGCCGACACAGGCTAACTTGCTTGCTTGAAAACCGAGCTTCGACGAAGGATTCGAACCACTGGTCATCTAGTTATCTGCTGAAAGCCTTAACAACTCGGCCATCCCAGCAAGTGCGAAAACTTACCAAGAAAAGCACCATCATGGCTTCCAAGCATCCCAAAATGATGCCAATATTCATAGCCCATGAGACCAACTTTTTCAAGCAACCCTAGAATCAAAAAGGATTAGACTATCAAAACTTGAATTAAATTTTGATTTGTGCGGAAGTATGCTAGTATACATTTGTGACAGTGTGTTAATTAAAAATCATTTCCTTGCTTCTGATTTATACGAACCAAGCCTTTTAGACGATTATTTATCTGACAGAATAATGAAACCTCACCGTAGTGTTTATTATGGGAGAAATCTCTTCCGCAGTCTTGTTGGCCAGGTTAGAGCCACACGAGACTGTGACATTCTTGCAGCAAGAATCTGGTAAATCTCCTGAAGACTTGAAGTAGTCTGAGTCGGCCCATTCTGAGTAGTTCTCTGTCCCGCAGCATTGAAACTGAAATTAGGTTTCAGTCATATACTGTAAAGTCGGCGAGACTTTTGTCATACTCTTATGTATTATGTACTCTTAATAATAATGATGCAACGAAAAGATCGAAAAATGGAATTATACAATTTTAAGATTTATTTATTATTTTACTTGTTCTTGTATCAGATCCCATTCACCGGAGATGAATGTTTCGTTGTTCATTTTGTACTGATTCTGTTGTTTGAACATTGGCAGATTTTTAATGTCATCCTGAAACAAAGGGAACAAAATGGAGTGCAATTCGTGCGTCATGACTATAATGTATCAGACGGAATTTAAGATTAATTCTTGCTGGCCCTCCGCGCGCAAAACCATACGGATTTTAAAACTGATCTAGTTTATTATATTTTTGGCAAACTTTAAATTTAACTTTAAACTACATAGAAACTTAAATTTCAATTTAACTTTAACATTCTGCAGGAAATTTGAAACATATTAAACTGATTTGGGAAATTGCAGCCTTGTAAGGCTAAAATCAGCGTGATGATTGATACCCGGTAGCGTAATTTGTTTTACAAATCTGAAACTCGGTGGTTCGATCCCCGCCCTGGAGACTTTTTTCACATCTTTCATTCCTGATTTCAACCTTTCACAGGCTGGTTAAACCGCATTACCTAGAATTATGATAGCACTGCAGAACGGTGGATCTAAAATGAAGGACTAGCCTCACAGTTTGAGATGAGATGTTGCAAAAACCAGAATACAATATAATAACTTGTTAACAAACAAGCAATACTTTTTGCAAAAGGTTCAGTTCCGTTTGATTAATATTTTCTAAAAATGTAAACCTGCTGCGCTGTTAATATTTTCATAACTGAGTGAATAACTAAATAGGTACAGCAAAATAGTGTGCAAAACATCATGTAATTATTTAAGACTACTAATGTTTTAAAAGCCTGCTTTTTACATTTTGGTAAAAGTACAATGTTTCACTGTTTTGTCTAATATTTAATGAATACATAGTTGCTAGTGTCACTTGAGAAGGTTTTATTCTGCTAGTCATTGAAATTGAAATGATCTTATTCCGGTTTTGAATTCCACAAGGTTTGTCTATAAACCTACACACATGCGTAATTGCATGGACTAGAGAAAGAAATCTTCCAAAAGAAAAATCCACAAAGAAATCATGTACTTCCTATGTTAAACCATTACGTACATGCATTTATGGTAAAATGAATGTTCAACAAATAAAATGCGTGCTCGAGCACAAACTGAGCAAACATGAGAGACCTGCTGCGCTGAGGCGCAGCAGGAAAAACTGTGACTTACCCCGCCCTGTAAAGCGAAAGTGGGAATACCAGTTCCAAATTCCAGAAACAACAGCACAATCATTAGAATAGTTGCCTAAACATAGGAAGCAATAAGTTAATTTAAATATTTCCCATAATTTAATGTCAGCACACTAAAATTACTAAAATTAAATTTTGCGTATATAATCAGAAATTGAATTGATATTAGAGGCATTCAATGGCGATGCTATCATCAACGTGAACATATCTGGCTACAAAATTCGACAAATTATCCCGACAGGAATCTGAACAAAGAATTTAGAGCGATTTAAAACACGGGTCCAAAACTTTTCGTGGGTCACGTGATTCGCTGATATACTCCGAGTCGTCCTTCCATTCAACTTAACCTTCCCCAGCCTAAGCCCTCGCCCAAGTGCTCAACATTTTTTAAGTTTTGAGTTGAACTTTAAACTTATCAAACCGGTCGCGCTAAAATTCGCTATGCGTTAATCGCAACCGAGTTCAAACATCCCAAAACATTTCAATTTAGCCATGCCAGAATGATGCCTACATGTGTCGATCACGCTAAATTCATACATAAAAATATTTTAATAGTTTCCCTTACAGCACCACAAGTAAGATTAAGACATGAAGTGATCCAGTATTTTTTGCGCTGAATGGACCAGCAGCCCAGTAGTCCGATGAGGAGGGAAAGACTTCCGATGGCCACAACGACACCGGGGGATCCCACGAAGGTGCTGGTGAGAAACTGGACATAGACTTCGTATCGTTGACTCACAATAGCACCATAGCAAATAAAGGCACAGCCCAGGAGCTGAAATACAGAAGCGAATCTTTGCAGTCAGATTATTATATCTCCATGGTGCTGGCTCCTCCCTACTCAGCAAATGTGGCGCTTGTCATACTCTTATGTATTATGTACTCTTGATATTGCTTACATACTACGTTGGACGAGCTCCAAACAAATTCCCTTGAGTTTGAGTCGAATAAAGTGTACTAGAATTTTGTCTGAAATTCCCCGTGACTCTGCAGTTATTTTCCAGATTGAAATAGAAAGGGAGGCCTGATTAACTAGTTATTAAATCAAATTTTCAGGAAATTGTTTGTACCAATACCAGCCTTCGTCAATCATGAAAAATTGAAATTTTTTCCCATTGGGTGGAAATTGTATCCCGAGAAAAAGTTGGCATTTATTTGGTCATTAGCTGTCAAGAGGAAGTTGAAAGTTTATCATCCAATTCGACTATGATAGTCTTGTATGCTTCTTTTTGGAGCTCTACGCCAATTATTTTTACATATTTCCATATTTTTATTATTTTAATTTCTATATATTTTCTGTCTTAACAGTTGCAATGAATAGAATAGAATTGTAGAAGACAACTAAATTTGTGTATCAACTTAGGGTAATCCTGGCACTGAGTAGTTGTATTATCAATCGACAAATATTGAAAAAACCAATGAAAATCTCTTGGGATTCGAACCCTATATGTTGGTACTGCGAGTTAGATGTTCCACCGCTGAGCTACACTGCCAAAATCCAACTGAGATTCATAGCTAAGGGTAGGGAAGGGATCCTGTATAAAGGGGTGTACTCTCAGGTGTAATCATACAGCCACGCCGTTATTTTAGGGGAAATTTTTTCTTTAAATTTTCTTTCCATTTTCTTTTTCTTTTTCTTGCGAAAGAAGAAATTTGGAATGTATTTTTTTTCTTTAAAGAAGAAAGTCATTAGGCTGTCTCAGGTTTCAGCTGTCAGTCAATTTTGCGTAAACAACCCAGCCTAGTGACCCCTTGCGAAAGGACTCCTGCTTGCTTTAATGTATGTGGTCTATGCTATGAATGCATATGTTACAAGAGTAACAGCTGTCAATATCTCTTTGAGACTTACTTTGAGTAAAGCAGAAAGAGACTATGAAACTAAACTAAAAGGAAGCCGCTTTTCTTTGCCATTTTCTTTAAATTAAAGAAAATTGAAGCCAAATTTCTTTTTCTTTTTCTTTATTTAAAGAATTCTTCTCATTTTCTTTCTTTTTCTTTCCCCTAAAATTCCGACGTGGCTGTAGCTACGACATAGAAGTCACTTCAGAAATGAAACCCGGAAAGCATTAGAAAGATTATAATTTTGCAATGTGTCAGTCTTCTTTGTAAACAACTAGTGGTGTAATTAGGCAGATTAACCCAAGACTTGCCAAGCACTTATTGAAAGCTCTGCTAACGTCCGCTAACATCGTTGCCCCAAGTAAAGGTTTATACCTTTCTGTTTTGTAGTAGATTCTCGGGAAAGCCTTCATAACTGCAAACTGCAACAGCCTAAGGTTTTTACAGCTGATCGCTCTCTAGCTAAAGAACACTCCTTGTTTTGAACTGTTTCTGTTAGGGAAGCAAGCATAGGAAAGATTGATAAGCCTGATATGGGAGTTCAGCTGATGGCGACATAGTGTAAGCACGTATCCCTGCAAACGGGAAGGGCCATGGTTCGATCTCCGGCTAGCGACTGCTTTACTTGCCATCCTGAGTGAAAAAGCTGAACTTCCCACGTCCCCTCTCTTTTCCGGGTCCTGATTTCAAGGGTACGCAGTGCCTTACGTCTTCCATCTTGGGCTTGCCTGCGGTCTTCGTGGTTCACCGGCCGTATCAGGCTCTTTCTATGCCTGCATCCCTTAGATTTGTCCACTGCTACGTTGGGTCCATATCTGAACGAGAGGTCAAATTTCACTGATTCGTGCGCTAGCAAATTTAGGTACTCCTTGTGGAAGCCGTTTTGCCTGAGCGCAGATTCACAAGCAAAACTTAGCCTATTTTCGCCAATTTTTGCAAATTTTGTAAACAGCAACTTTCTATCAAAAACAACGTTTTATGGATGATTTTGAAAAAATCGCAATCGTGGCGAATCCGGAGGTTTCGGAAGTTTGATCCTGCAATTTTATTTTTTGGGCAACTTTCTGACACTTTGTAGCCGAATTTCTTACCCTTTTGTGAGAACAATTTTGGTATCCCTTTTGAGCGACTTATTCGAGTTTCCCCTCCCTCTCGAATTGACCATATGTTAATGTTTTTCTCAATTTTAGATCCTACTAAAGTCTAAACAGGCCTAAACCCATGAATTCGACCAACGATACGTCCGAAGTACTGGATTTGCGAAATCACATCAAAGAGCTGATCGTTTACCCTATCTACTGTCTTGAGGGTAGTCTACAAATCTTGGGCAGTTTGCTAGTACTTATCGCCATGTATCGAGCTCGAGCACTTAGAATGAAGGAATATTGCCTGCCGAGTGCTCTACTTAGCTCTGACCTAATAATGGGTATCGGATTGGTCAGTGCATCGATTAGGCGATTGGGAATCCTATTTTTCGGTGATCGAACTGCTCTGGTTAGTCGATTTCGGTGTTCAATTTCAGTGCACTGGTTCGGACTATTCTTTGCCGGAATTTCGGTGTCAAATATGATCCTGCTAATTTCTTTGGACAGGTGTTTGGCTTGCGCCAGCATCCAGCTGTATTCTCGCGTAACGCGCAGCTGCGCAGCAGGCTTTGCCTCATTTGCATATTTGTGGGCCTTCAGCATCTATGGTGTGGTACTGGTCACTAACTACGGTACTAGATCCCTCCTAGAGGTTAGTCCTACTTGTATGGTACAAGATGGTCTGAGCTTGGGTCTGTACAGTTTTTGGGGTTGGTACCAGTTTGCCATGGCAACACTATCGTTTTTAATCTACAGTTTGTCATTGTACCTACTGCGCGGAGGTACAACCGGACAGCTTTCAGAAGTGATGCAGAAAAATAGTGAAAGACAGCGGAAAGTAACGCAAACTCTGGCATTCATTATCATCACAACAATTTTACTGAGAGGTCTACCGATTTTTATACTCTCTTTCAGTATTTCGATGAATTTGAAGCGAAAACTTTTCGATGTTGTGGCAACGGTCAGTTGGATTGTACTGAACCTCTATCCGATTCTAAATACCGTACTCTACTACCGAAAAAATGAGGACATACGAAAGGCAATCGTCAAATTTGTCTGGATGCAAAAATCTACCCAGATTTATCCGCTGGAGGGGATCCCGCGGTCACTCCGGATTCCCTCAATGGCGTCGGCCAGACTATCGAATGAGGGAACTCCCAGGAAATGAAATTTGCTGGAACAATTCCTATGTCAAATTTCGGAACTTAAGGTTTAACTTTTATGGAGTTTAATTACAACCCATTTAGGGACTGTGTCAAAATTAAAGCGTGTATCTAACCGCGTTACTCGCTTTCTGCATACCGCGTAAAATTCTTAGCCTAAGCGCGTTTTCTTTGGACTAAGCGTGTTTTGCTTACTACGAAGCCTTTATGTCTATAGTTTTTGCTACTTGGGACGGTTAGTATACATTCAACAATATTACCATCACAGGACAGACAGTACGCATACATAGACAACGTTTTGCAAAGCTTGTTGTATACTTTTTTTAACAAAACTGTTTTTGTTTTAACAAAACTTTTTTAACCGACAAAGCAAAATTGTAGCGCAGCTGTTTGACAAGCAAGATTTTGATTTTTAAATAAGCAAAAACTAAAGCGCGTTTTGCCAAAGAAAAGCGCGTAGTAGACAACTGTAAAGCGAGTATTTGGTTACCCAGAAAGCGAGTTCATAAAACGCGTTACGCACCATCCTATTTTTGACACAGTCCCTAAATAGGTTTTCCTGATAGCAGGAGTTTAAATAATGCAACTGCTACTAGCAAAAGTAATGCTACTGTGATAGGATGAAAAAATTTACTCCTAGTTTTTGCCGCAAAGGTTACTCTTCTGCTTATAATTGCCTCCGACCAAAATACGCGAATATTCCGCCGTTTAGTGATGGAAGGGGGGGGGGGGAGTCGGCAAAATATGGACATTTGGGAAGGAGGTAGATAACATTCAAACAGAATACAAATGCTTTCTCTATCCAAAAAAGAGGATTTACGGTAGTTTAAACGTTGGTTCAATAAAGCTCTTCAACCTAGGGAGGTTCGCTGAGTGTGACAGTTCCTTTCTTCGTTAAAGAAGAGGCCCATCTCATCAATTGCTATTCTACCTCCAGGCAAGAGTACATAATGATAAGAGTAGTACAAGCGTCACACTCTATGCAGTGAAGGCCAAAATTATGCTATGCGCGCTATCGGCTGATCTCCTCCCACGAATTGACCCCCTCTCACACCGCCCCTATATGGGTACATAGTCCCAAACGGGGGTCACTCTCTCGCTTAGCATGTTTTCTACATACGAGTGTTAAACATACACACTTAAACCCCCTCCCAACATTGGGCCCCTGTTAATTTCAGGGTGTAATTATGCAAACCCCGTTTGGACCACGTACCCATATAGGGCCGATAACGCGCATAGCATAGTTTTGGCCTTCACTGCATAGAGTGTGACGCTTATCATACTCTTATCATTATGTACTCTTGCTCCAGGTAAGTCTTTTTGTGCCATCCGATAGGCCACTCATTTCCCAAACAGACAGAGTGGTTATTTTGCCGATTCCCTTTTCCCAGTCTCCCTCAACCATTAACATTCGCATATTCTGGTCGAAGCACCGTTACGCAATTATCAGAAGAAGTTTGCTTAGCGGCACACTCTTCATCGTATTATAAACTCTTGATAATGACAGTAGATACTAGATATACTGAAAATAAAGCATTCAACTTACCGAAAATATAGCATAATAGACAGTAAGAATTGTGGCCAATGTATGACTTTGGCATCTGACTATCATGACTGAGGGAAGGAAGAATTAAATGGATTTCTTAGCATCATTTTGTGATATACAAACCGAATTCGAAGAGAGGCTTTAGGCAAAACAGGCTTTTTTATCAGACAGGCAGATAGGGTACACCTGCTACACAGTGCTTTAATCGCCCCATAAAACTGATACACAAATATGTGTACCCATTCTTAGCGCACTGATTACGTATCATATTAGCGGTTTTTTCCAGACAATTTGCTTGCTTCGGGGCAGTTTTTTGACAATTTTTTGGGTGGAAAAATCACACAGTTGTTGAAAAGTATGTAAACTTTGAATGGCTTTAAGCTCGTAAACAAGTTTTTTTGTGGTGTTTGCTTGCTGAGATTGATAGTCCAGATTTTCATGAAAAATTCTAGTTTTGGTCGTTTCAGACAACAATATTTGCCTAGCGAGTAAACCGTACTTGAAAACCGTTGCAGTTCATTGTGTGAATAAATTCGCTTGTAAATAATAATAACAACAGTAAACTCAGCTAACATTGCGCTTTGCCCCTGCCTTAACAGATTTGGTGTTTTGGTCTCATTTGCTCAACCCGAGCACTCAGATGCAGTTTGCTTGATAAAGATGTACTTCACCATAAATGCGTGTGAGCGGTGGTTTAAGATAGCTCTAGTATGAATTGTGTGTGGAATCTTGTCTTTCGTTTCAAAGATCTTATGTTCTTGATTCATGTAACTGTTACGCATATGGGGTCGTGCAATAATAGCAATTTCAAAGCCGGAAACGTTTACACTATGCTCTGATTGATGACTCATAATCGAAAGCATTAATCAGATGCAGAAACAAATCTGTATAAACAATACAGTAACTATTGCACAAATATTGCTAATAGTGTTCAGACAATCTTTTGCAGAATTTTGTTTTGCTTAATTTGTTCCAATGCTGTAGATAATCTGCAGATATACGGAAATGTGATTGCTACTTTACGATTGTGAAGTTATCACTTACAAGAAACAAACAAATTTGTTCGAGTTTCACAAAGTTTGACAATCGTGCAATATTTTTCCATGTCTTGTCTAAATCCATCAATCAATTAGGTAATCTCCTGAAGTAAGTTCACGCTTGGATTGGTATGTTGGAAGGCCGTTCGGTTGGGATATAGTCAGGGGCTTTTGTAGAGCTGTGCTAGCGAATTCTTGGGGTTCTGTGAGTCAAGTAAAATATGGTAAAATTATTGGTGCTTGTCAAGTTTTGTTTCCTGTATTTGAATTACCGTTTAGATCTTGTTGCTACTTTCGTGAATTTGTAGAGTAAATAAGTGTTATAGAAATATTTCTTTCAGTTAGTTAAGGTTGGCAATCCCAGACATCGCGCACCACGACAGTTACCTGTGATCTTTGTCTCGTCTAGTTTTAGTCAATCAACCCATTTTATTTAATATTTCGTACAGCGTAACTTGTAACAATTGTAGAGTCTAACTTCACACCATTAATGAATAATCATAATAATACTAATACTATAAAAATAACACTAATAATAATAATAGCAATTAATACTACATTAACGGAAATTAATTTAGGAAGTGGGTCTAGTTCATCGATAAAGTCTCAGTGGGTTTAAAATATAGAATATAAATCCATAAAATTGCTATCCACGGTGGAAAAGTATAACTGAAATATTAGACTGCACCACAGTTTCACAATAAATGATAAAATGAAACAACTATCAAAGATATCCATCAGTCCATAATACCAGATACGACGCAACAGGGAACAGCAAAGAACCTGCGTAAGGTCACAAACTAATCCCCCCCCCCAATCTGCCCGCAAAACAACTAAATTCTTGTTGAAGCTTCCATTTATATTCAATGAACTAATGCGATAGCTTAAGTCCGAAAGAAATCAGCTGCATCGTTCCACATATAAACTTGGAATAAACTGTTTTCTTATTGTCTACGTTTGCAATTCGTTTACGAATAAAAGGGTCAGATAAAAAACACTGGTAATGACATGTGCTCGTATTTCATGCAAATTGACAAATGTCGTATACAAAAGGTATATACTCAGAAGTCTCTAGTAATATCAAGCACAGATACCGGGCATTTGCGTGTTAATGATGTTCCCTTGCAAACGGTGCCAATTTGCACTGAAAAATGGCAAATTTATAATTTGCTTTGCAAATTGCAGGCATCGCGCAAGAAAAAATTGCATGACAGTGTTAGGGCAAATCATTACTGGGGTTCCATTTCCAATTAAATTCTATCGGCTTCTGAGCCACCGTATAAAATCAGCTAACTCTAGATTAGACCAAAGTTTTCCAATCGGAATCCCACAAAACTCTATTATTAAAGTCTTTTTGCCTGACCATTTAATTGCTTTAATAGTGACAAAGCAATTAAAATGGGCACACGCAAAGCTGATTTTTCGTTCATTTCTGAATTAGCATTCAAATACAGCTTTTTGTCATTGCAACTATTAAAATACAGTTTCATTTGGTTAAACGTTCAGCTCATTTTGCAAGAGTCCTTCAAAAATTGAGGACTACATTCGGAAAGACTCTTGGTTCTGCCAGGATTGACCGTTATTATTTGTTCACTAGTCATTATAATGATGCACAGAGCATCGTTTGTGTGACTTAACTATGTAACTTGATGTGCTGAGTGCTGCCTAATTACCACCCATTCACAAAATGCTTGAAACTGATCAATTTTTGTGCAGGCTCATTATTGGCGGTTTCTTATGATATATCAAACTTGGTGCAGAATTTCAGATATCTTACAAATTAATTGGCAGTGAGCATATTCTTCTGCTTCATAACTCAGTTTTTTAGCAAATGTAAACTTATGTATTTGTGTCATATGTAAATATTTTGTGTTGTGTGGAACTTCCCTCCCAGACGGTTGGCTTGTTTTGTCCATTGGCATGGTTTGGAACAATACTACAGATACCAAAGAATATACCGACTTCACCCGTGCTTTCATAAATAACACTATTTACATTGTTCAGGGTGTGATTCAAATCTGTGGCAATGGTTTAATACTTCTTGTGGTATGGCGAACTAAATCCCTACATAGGAAAGAGTACATTTTACCGGCCGCCCTTGCAGTAGGCGATATCCTCTTAGGTTGTGGTCAGTTCTCGGCCGGAACCTACAGAAACATCATAATCCTTATCGGCCAGCTTGAACCATTGCAGACCTCATGGGACTGTGTTTGGACAGTGCATAATCAGCTCTATTTAGTCAGTTGTTTCCTGCAACCAGCCATATTGTTGCTAGTTTCTATGGATAGATTGATTGCATGCAGTAGTATCCACGTCTATGCCAGAATTAGTAGTAAACATTTGCTGGTCCTGGTGCTGGCTGCAGTACTGGTGCAAGGCGCCCTATATGCTGCCTCGCTAGTTAACTCCTACCAATCTATTGCTGTGTTTGGCCGTAAATATCCGAAGATTTGTTACACTGATTGGGCTCTAAGTCCATGGTTTCTGGTTCATATCTTTTGGAACTATCAGGTAATTCTGTCCCTGTTAACAGTTACCATCTACGTTGGTGCAGTAATAGCGCTACGTAGAGTTACGTATCAGGATCTTACGGAAGTGATGCAAGCAAAGCTGAAGCGACAAGAAAAGGTTACAAAAATGCTGTTTACTGTTATGTCTTTAACCTTTTTCCTTCACACCATTCCGGCTGGAATCTTGGTATACTACAGTTTTCTTGAGGCTAGCATTTTTGTCATGGACATAGTAATTCCATCCCTGTGGATTTTGATGAACTGTAATTCGGCGAATAATATATTTATTTACTTTGCAAAAAATCGTGATATCCGTGATGGAGCGTTGAAGTTGTTAGGAATGAAAAAATCAAAAGCATCATCAACTGTTACTATGGCATAATAAAAACTTTGAACTGTCCGAACAATGACATGTATTGTAATAAAATTTGTAGCGTCGAAATGTAATTGTATTTATATGGTTTCTTATAGTATAGTGTACTGTTAGGTTTGAGATACATTCATTTTTCATTAAAACAAGCGTTAGTTAAGTATTGCAGGGAAACCATCATGCTCTATAGTTTGTTTACAGGGATTGAATAAAGTAACTAACCAATTTTCTAAAAAATCTATACACATGCGATTTTCCCAACGAACAAATGCACGCATATAATCGCAAACAAATTATGCATTATCGGCATTACGGATATAAAATTTAAACAAATAATTCAGGCTTAAAGGCATCCTTATTGAATCTATTTCGGTTGGCGGGCTATGTTGTTGTATCAACCTTTCGGCAACTTATCGTTTGTTTGGCTCGCAAATGTGTTTTGCACGCCCATTTGACAGCATGGTTTTGTAAAATTACAAACGTGGATCAATAAAAATTACTGGTGGATCGATGATCGATGAATATGATTAGTTTGTGTGGCTAAAGTGGATGAAACCCAATTATTACAGTTGGATTATTAAGTGAGGTGCTAAGGACACACAGGATTTTTCAAATTAGGTACATTGTTAGCATTCAGCACCATCTATCATTGCTGATGGTTTGAAAGAGCTTGGTTGAAAAAGGAAAAAACTTATTGCCATTGTTCTTGTTGCTTTAGCCTGACTGCTCAGCTAAGCCCTAGCGCAGATTGGTTGTGGCTAAAGACAAATCCGGGAAGTTGCCTGCATACATTAGAACGGGGTTTGATTTCATGAGATCTAATCCAGGAAAGTTCCAAAATTTTATAGGGATCTACCCTAAATGTAGCAAATTTTTAAGATTTCAGACTAAAACTAAGTAAACATAACCTTTTTAGCAATTCTTAAGAAAGTTTTTAAAACGATTGTTCAAATTGTGATCATTTTTAAGCTGTAAGAAACATTTAACGGTCCGGGAAGGGGTCTGTGACGGTCTGTCAACCCCAGCCTATTCTCCCTAAGTTATTCTATTGTTGTGCGCTCTGTCATGCCAGTGAGAATTTAGTTCAATCATATAAGAAAGGATCTGCACTACCATCATTTCAAAAATATAACATTTTTGTGTTTACTTACAATTCCATGTGATTGCAGTCATAATTTTGCGATATGTTGTTATACAAATCTTGTTTACACGAGGATAATGTTTTTCTAGACGTTGTTTAGTCGTCTTCATTGTGGTGGCAGTGGTGGTTGTGGTGGTGGCAGTAGTACCACTACCGGGGTGGACTTTGAACAGATGCTGTGAACTAAAAACGTAATTAATCGGCTTAAAATTTGGTACATTTGTTCTTTATCATGTTTTGCATCAAATGCCTTGCCAGCAACGTTGAGGGGGGCTGACTTGCGGTCTACATGAGAGGAAATGTATTAAAGGTTTTGAATATAAATATTTCCTTCATCATAATTTAGTTTGAAATTTTCCATGCAAGCTTTATTAATTTATTCAGGCCGTTTTTTAATGTGCTTTTTCGTGCTTTTTTGAGTGCTTTTGTGCTAAGTGCTTTTTCGATTTTTGAGCTTATTTTAAATATAACAAATTCTATATCTTGCACACTACCATACCTGCACGGGAGGTAAATTTCAGACCCTTGTGGAAGCAGATTTGGGTACCCATTGTGAGAGCGATCTTTCTTAAGAGTAGTTATAAAAGCGATTTTAAGCGTTTTTTGTCGTTTTTAATAAAAAACAGCGATTTGTTTAGCTAAAACAACGTTTGTTTGGACGTTATTGAGCAGAAAATAGTGATTTTCAATTACAATTCCGGCGTAGCCGGAGAATTTTTGGAAAATTTAGTCGTGAAACCTATTTTTTGGGTAATTTTCTTACCCCTTGTGGCCAATTTTATTGCTCCTTGTGGGAGCAATTTTGGACCCCTTGTGGACGATTTCACCGAGGGGGAATTCCCCCCTCCTCCCCATTGTCCACATGTGCCCACTACTGCGTTTTTTCAAAACCAAAGAAAACGATCTGAGCGTCTGCAGATATAAAGCATATCTATAAAATTTGGTCGTTTGGTTGAAGCAGTTACGAGAAAATAAAAACAAAGAATTCGCAACTTTTCATTGTTTGCTTTGGATTTAGGAATTCGCTATGCTTTCAACCCTCTGCAAAGTGTTTTTGTTAAATAAAACACATGAGCAACACAACGACAACCTATAAAACCCATTAGATTTTACTTTTGTATAAAATGATCTTATTGCTTGTGCAGACGGTCAAAGTAAATCAGCCATATGTAAAATCATCTGTAACTTTTGATTGTAAAATCATCTGTAACTTTTGATAGAAACCACGTACTGAAGAGATATGCACATCATTTTTAAAGCGGTTTTTGTTCTCTTTCACATGGCAGGGCAAAATTTAATATATATCGCCTAAATAAAACTTTGATTATTTGCGCATGCACAAAGCCTGGATGGTAGACTTTGCACTCTCTGACACCAAGAATTTGTGGAAAGATAGTCTTGCTTTACCCAATGTTTTGTCAAGAGTGCTTCGTCCATGAAAAAAAATTACGTCGATAGTGGTATTACCACCGTAAGGTGGTGATTCCCTTTGGTCACATAAAGTTTGCACCATTATTACTCATTCATTACTTGGAGTTAAGAAACCATTCTTATATCAAAATGTAGCTTGACATTTTCTCTTTTTAATGCATGGCACAAAATTAATGTTTGTCTTTTAAAATATTTTTAACACATTTTAGAAGAAGTATAATTTTCCAGAATTTTTGCAGACTCAAGTAAATTTTTTCGCGAGACATCGGTTATATCATTCGATACCTCCATCAAATAGCTGGGGACGATTTTTATTTACTGTTAAATCGCTCTTCGTTATAGAGACACAAGCTGAAATGTGTGCGTAACCTGTATTTTGCCTACTTGTTCCAAATTTGTCAAGCGATTACTTTAGCTACAAAGCAGCAATAGGGGCAACTAAAAAAATCATCCCTGGGTATATTTGTGCAGAACACATTTGTTCAGTAGCAGCCCTCCAGCTTGCATGGTGAATGCTCCACAATCTTTGGAAAAAATTGGTCGTGTTTTTGCAAAAACTACATTTTTATGATAACAGCCTACAGGATAGCAGATGGAAGACGATAATGCGTCGGATAGTTTGTCCCTGTGAGACCTTCAGATCGACGCCCTTAGTTTGATTTTACGGCTTGCGTAGTTCGAGAAATGTTGGATTATTTGATTTCTGCAAAAATGACAAGTTTTCTACACCAAAACAAGAAAATCGGCTATATCTCACGGTAGATAAAAGCTAGAAACTTACTTCAAAAAGCAAAAATGTGAAGCTCAATGATATCTTTCGAATGAATATAGTCATAACTGTATAGTCGCTGCCAAACGTTCAGAAATTTGGAAAAACCACTCTGACCAGAAATCTCGAATTTTTAAATCGGGATTGGGCGGAGGGTGTTAGAACGCTAAAAGAACTTATTTCGGAAAGTTTCATCAAATTTCATCTTGGTTTACGCCGCCAAACAACAATATGTGCCCAAAAAGAATCACCACCTTAAAAGCCAAGCTGGTCATTCGGATCTCGTCCGCTCACTGAAAGCAAGCTGGCTCCAGTCTTAAAACAAAGACTTAATGGAAGTGGTGGATGAGATCCGCAGCAACATCAAAAGCAGCATTCTTGTAATTGTGTATTTTTTGAAAACGTCGGGTTGTAGGCGCTATTTTAGAACATACCGGGAATCAGTTCAATGTTGCATTCTAAGTAAGAATATCAATACTCATTTTCTAATAATTATTTTAAGGCTTACCAGAACTACTGTTCAGAAATGTTTTATTCGGGGGGGGGCATAGTTTCACCGTCACCTTCACCCATAGCCAGGCATAGATGTGTTAGGGGGGGGGGGTGGGGGGACCCCCCCCCACCAAAATGACAAATTTTGGCGACCCCCCCCCCCCAGATTTTCAGATTTTTGCTACCCCCCCAGATTTTTGGCCAAAAAGTGGCCAAAAATGGCATAAAATCGAAAATTTAGGGGGGGTCCCCCACCCTCCGTCGGAAACCCCCCCCCCCCAGATTTTTTGCCCAGCCACACCTATGTAGCCAGGTGCAGCAAGCAAGGTGCAAGCATATAGTTTCAGCAGGGGTGGGTTACTCCCCCCACAAAATTTTCGACCCCCTTTGCCCCCCCCCCCCCCTTAGAATTTTCGGCACTTATTTAGATGGGGGGGGCGATTTTTTCGCCTTGGTCCCCCCCCCCCTTATGGTTCGAAAAAATGTTTTGTCTCCGATTTGGCTGAGAACTTGCCCTTAGGGTAAATCGAGGTCGCTGATTTCAAAAATCGAATCGAGAACGAGAGATCGATCCGTTCGATCGATCGTTCAGTAGAATCGATCGATCAGAATCGATCAAAAAAATTTTTGTCTCCGATTTTCGCGAAAAGTCGCCCCTAGGGTAATTCGGGTGCGCTGATTCCGAATCTGCAGTCGTAATTTCGATCCGAGCTGCCAAAATCGAGTTATTGTCGAATTTTTGAAAAATCGATGAAAATCGATTTTTGCTGGCGAACGATCGATTTTCATGAAATTTCGACTGCAGAATCGGAATCAGCGCCCCCGAATTACCCTAGGGGCGACCTTTCGCGAAAATTGGTGACAAAAAATTTTTTGATCGATTTTGGTCGATCGATTCTATTGATCGATCGATCGAACGGATCGATCTCTCGATTCGATTTTTGAATTCAGCGACCTCGATTTACCCTAAGGGCAAGTTCTCAGCCAAATCGGAGACAAAAATTTTTTCGAACCATAAAGGGGGGACCAAGGCGAAAAAATCGCCCCCCCCCCCATCTAAATAAGTGCCGAATTTTCGACATACCCTCCCCCACCCAACCCCATCGGCCCTTTCTGGAGCCAAAAGTTAGCTAAATTTTGCTCAAAAATGATGATTTTTTGAAAAATATTTCTCTAATTTTGACTTAAAATCGCGTTAAAACCGGGTACAAATTCCTAAAACTATCAAAACATGCCTTGTTTTCTCGGAAACAGCGTTAAAATACTGAAAATTTTGCATTTTAGGCCATTTTTTGGATTTTCTGAGGTCCCAATTTGGGGGGTTCGGATCGGGGCATATAGGTGTAACGGGGATTTGGCATTTAGGTGTATCACCATAGTTTCCTTCGGGGGGGGGGGGGGGGGTGTTGGGGGGTATTCCTCCCCCCATAATTTTCGATCAACATCCCCCCCAGATTTTTGACTTACCCTCCCCCAACTTTTGGCTACCTCCCCCCCGAACCCCCAACGATTTTTGGACCAGGGTTTTTTCAAAATTTCACCTGTGCTTTTTGGTGTGTTTTTTTTGAGAAAATGTGTTATATATTTTAAAAAAATCTGTGTTTTTCCTAAAAATTCACTTTTCGCAGTATATATAAACACGTTTTTAACGGTTTTTACATCATTTGCAACTATAGTTAGCATTTTTCGCGTGTTATAGAAGAAAAAGAAATCATGTATATACTGCTTGCTTAGCCTATATATATAAACGAAATTTCAATATTCTGAACGTTCAATACTATTTGCTTTGAAAACTTCTTTTTGCGCCATAGTGGGGAGTCTGGGGGGCGCCCCCCAGACGTTAAAAATTTTTTGAAAATTGGGAAAATTTTGGTCTGAAAATCTTCAAAACTTTTACTTTTCCTCAGTATATATTTTATTTGTCATTTCCAAAATTTGGAAACGTTCAGTGAATATATATATATAGCCATGGGGTAAAAAAACCCACCCCCTTTTTGGGGGAAAAAAAACCCACCCGCCTCCTGGGTCATGGGTTGGAGCGAGATATGAGCTCCAAAACACAGTAGCAGGAAGCGCGACTCTTTCTAACCTATGTAGATAGATAGA
>JASAND010015660.1:0-13025 GCA_030248195.1 Trissonchulus latispiculum
TGCGATTATTTTGTTTTGAACATCGATTTCTCAAAAACTACCCAATGGATTCGCGTGATTTTTGGCGGAATGAAACTCCGCACTATTGCGGAGGGACATTTTTCTTGGTTTGAGGTAAAACATCTCCAGTTGCGAGAAACCTCAATTCAAAGTTGCGAAATTTCGTGTAATCGCACATTTGGTGGATTTTCTGGAGCATTAAGACCTGTTCAGCCAAATCCAAAAAAATGTCCCTCGGCCCACATGCCCTTTAACAACCATAACCTATAATAAAACACTCTCTTTTTAGCCTATTCTACACAGGCATGAAACATTTACCCTAAATGATGATCTTAGGCGAACCATACTTAGGCTACACACTGCTGGAATCAGGCTATCGAGGTTCTAGATAGATAACATTTCAATAACTCAAACGCCTCCGGATTAGTTTATAACAATTGTGTGAAATCAGGATTTTCCATTTTCTTCGATTTCTAAGGGGGAACCAAGCCAAACCGAAAAATTTATTGTCTTCGATTTTGATGAAAAGACGTATATAGGGGTTTTCGGGGTCGTAGAACACGAATCTGAAGTCCGTTTTTCGAATCAGCTTTTCGACAGGATAAGCTAAAGATTTAAGCGTAATATGTAGGCTTGCGTTGAAAAGCTAACGAAAAAGCAGATTCGAAAAACGGACTTCAGATTCGTGTTCTACTACCCGAAGACCCCAATATACGTCTTTTCAGCAAAATCGAAGACAAAAATTTTTCAGTTTCCCCTGGTCCCCCCTTAAAAATCGAAAAAAATCGAATTTCACGAAATCGAAAAATTTTGCCATATTCGAACTCAGCGTTGTCGAAAACATACCTATACCATATTTTAGCTCATTTGATCAAGTTTTAAGGACTATGAGTGGTGGGGGGGTGATTTGATTCACACTGACGTCTTTAGTCTTTAGTCGTGAGTCTTAAGTCTTAAGAGATAAATTTATTTCATGTCCAGTCTTAAGGTCTTAAGCAAGCTAAAACCTTAAGACTAACGACTAAAGACTGCAGTGTGAATCAAGCGAGTCTTAAGTCTTAAGTCTTTAGTAGCCTAAGATTTACGACCTTACGACTTAAGACTCAGTGTGAACCAATTTCCCAAGTTTTAAGCCCTAAAGACTTAAGACTTGCAACTTAAGACTCCAGTGTGAACCCGGCTGTAAACATAGGAAAATGAAGAAGTTAGGTTTGTGGCAGAATACTTTTTGCTGTATAAAAGCTACATCGTTACAACTTTGCACGTGTGTTTAGGACATACTACAGAGTGCAAACAACTCTTCTAGTATAATGTTGTTGAGTGTTGGATTTTGAAGATTTTTCAAAGTAAAAAATTGGAAAGTCGATGATTTTTGGACCGTGAAAAACGGGACTTCCTGGCCCGGCCAATTTTCCACCGGAACAACCTTACTTGCGTCCAATGTGATTCACTTCAGATCATTCGCACATAAACACAAGGTTAACAACGCTAAGCGGGACCCCCTCCGAGATTTCGACCTTAATGTGTCAGCCTTAGTCTAGTAGGAGGAGCCGAGTACTGCAACTTGAAGATTAGAAAAGCGGTGCTCGAAGTAGAGGTGCACAAACGAAGTATGCAGTTTTAGTGCATGGAACCATTAATTTTGTTTCGTACTTTCACACGGAACTATGCTATGCTTCCTCGTTCCAAACGATTGGTCAGTTATACTGTATACCAACCTTCCCTTTGCAATGTATCTATCGCAGTTATAAGTGAACGGTCTAATACAGCAGAAAGTTTACAAGTTTTGACGAACAACAGGATTACAGAGTTTTAATTGCAGATGATTTATAGCGTCCCTATTTAAACTGCCTTAGGTGTAAGTTAAATAATTAAGAAAACCAGTAATAGTTGTAAAAAAACTGTAAAAAATACAGATTTGATAAACAATGTAATGACGCTGATTTAAGTTGCAGATGAATTCTTCGTCTCGAAAAAAGCTAAACTACTCATATGTTGCCGATCAACTTTAAAGACCAGTTAATCATCTACAGTTTTGGTGTAGGTAATATCCAGTTTTCTTTGTTTTCCAATAATCTCAATTTTCGCTGGCGGTACTAAAAGCTTGTTTGGCACACACTCTTGTAGGTTCCTACATATTTTTTGAAAGATGGTTTTAATTCGTTGTATCTTAAAACAGTATACTCCGGTCAGGATTTCCCTCATTTTCCTAATTTGGATTTGGCCCTAAAAACATGGGACTCTTAAATTGCAGGAACGTCCCCTTAGACTGATTCCTGGGGTCCTTTTGTGAAAAAGTAGAGCAGAGTAGAGTTAAAATTAACTCTTCTGACTCGTTTAGCTCCGACCAAGCATGGCTTTCCCTGTTTAACTCATCATGAAAAGGAACCACTTAAATTTAACTCGATTAACTCCTCTTAACTCCGCTTAACTGTTTTACATACGGGCCCTAAAGACACCACACCTAAGCAGGGAGGGTGTTACGGGTTCGATGCCTTCCCTGATTCGTAAAATTTGATTGATGAAAATTCGTTCTTTCCTGACTTCAACCATTCAGAAGCATGATCTGCATCGCACAGATTAGTATTAGCAAGAGTACATAATAATAAGAGTATGCCACTAGGCACACTCTCTGTTATCAGAGCAAAAACTATGCTCTGCTCGCTAACGGCCCACCCCCCCCCCGCAAATTAGACCCTTCACTTCAAAGAATTTTGTGCGCTATGTTTGTGTTCTAAAGCTCGAAGCAGGCACAAAATTCGCAAACGCACTGCTTGTGTTTTCGAGCTTAAGCACATAAACATAGAGCGAGTGAGCGTACCCCCGTTTCGACTAGGTACTGATTTGCGGGGAGTTCACTAGGGTCTAATTTGCGGGGGGGGGGGTGGGCCGTTAGCGTGCAGAGCATAGTTTTTGCTCTGATAACATAGAGCTTGCCTAGTGGCATACTCTTATTATTATGTACTCTTGGTATTAGTATGAGTAGTGAGTAAGTAACTGCTTAACGGTATACACGGCTATTCATTTTAAGACATTCACTCTTCTTGTTCGAACGTAGAAACGGCAACAGCGGTCTAGAATGTGTCTGTTTCAAGGTTCACTTCGTCAAGCTTAAAGCGAGAAATGTTTTTTCTGGAGATTGTGACAACCAGATGGAGGAGGTAGTGGCTTTAAAAGAGCTATGTATATATCTTAATCTTAATCTAGTCTTAATAGCACAATGGGATGACTGCTAAAGGATTCTCCTGTGTCCCGGCAAATTAGGCCAGACTGGAGTAAAGACGGAAAGAATGGAGTATCTGGAATCATCCGCTAAGTTCCCAATTTTTTCAGTTTGACTCTAAATTAAAACGGACCATCCCTTAAATTTAGGAAAATATGACATACAGCTGATCGTATGATGTCTGCTACTTACATGGGTCACGCCACGGACAGGCACGGCAAGTGACGAAGGTCTTTCCATGTCTGCTCAGGCAGATACAAGTACATAGTTTAAATTATCAACTAAGGGAGTATTGAAACTGCTGGTTCAGTAGAGACTTCAGCTATTATGAAGTTTATATACTGCATTCACAGCCAGCATTTAACATATCATTGCCTACCAAACATGTGTGGCTCAGCTGGGCCAAGAAAACCGGTGCCAGTCGGCACTGCTCATAGCGCACTTTCCCCCTTGCTGGTAATTCTCCGTGATTCCAAGGGGCGGCCGCCTTCGGGTGGAGCTGCCGCGGTGGACTTATTGCATAGGCAGCAATAGGTACACCACCGGCCTTGTCAAACGCCTCGGTTAATTGCAATAGATATTATTCGGTGTCAGTCCCGCTCCCCCGTTAAATTTCACGCAATACTGACACCACCACTTTGACGCACGTTAGATTTCCTTTGGCATGGCTCTTGAGCTAATATATTAACCGTATCGCCTGAACAGGTAGTCACGTTTCATTCGCTGGCCCTTTGGAGGCAATTTTGCCCAAATGCCGCCTTCTATGCTAAAATTAAACTGTATTCAGCTAGTTTTGAAATTTTTAACAGAAACAAAATCTTTGTATGGTTTTTTGTAAAACACAGTGATTTAGAAAATTCCATCGAATCCGAGAACATGTCTGGAAATTTTAGTCCTAAAACCATTATTGAGGCAATTTCATACCTCATACAAATTTCTGCACCCTAGGGGCGACATCTCCAAAACAGGGGTAATTTTTCACTGCCCCTACTTGATCAGCTCTGCTTGTCATACTATCATGTATTATGTACTCTTGCTAGGACAATTAAACGTTATGCAATTTCAGGAACCATTATCGACAATGATTTTATCACTGATAACCGCCATTAGTCTGTTGGGTTATGGTATGGTCTCTGCCGCCGCCCACAAGAAGGATGTACTGGCCTCTGCCTGTATTCGCGGCTACAGTATCAAGGGTCAGGGCTACTGTGACAGTAACGGAGACAAGTGTCCCTGCACCTGTGATCCCGGCTGCGAGAATGGGAAAAAGGCGCGAGCGGAGCGGGCCTTGGACCAGTGCTGCCGGAAGAATGCCCCCGGGAAGTGCTACGAGAACTGTAGCTACTTTAAAACGAGCAGCCAACTGGCCTGCACCCGGCTAGAGTGCATTGACTATTTCAATGTGCTGATCTATTGCAGCAGTGGGGGCACAGTGCGGGAGTCTGTAGTACCGTACTGTCGAGAACGAAATCTCCCAACGGAGTGTGAACAGTTTTGTCGCTCGGAATTGATCGATATTGCTAAGGTTGATCACGCGAAGTATGCGGTCTGCTTCGATCGACTGGGTGATATTTTGCTGGCAAAGCTGGACGCAATTGTGGACGGGAAAAATGATGGTAAATTGAAGACGCCGGAATCTTTGGCTCTCGTCCGCCCCGTACCGGAAGAGTTTAAGACGAAGGTGAAATTGCTGTGCGATTTGACGAAAAACGGATGAAGCTGCTGTGAAAGAATTGAGTGGAGTTGAAAGAGTTAAATGTAACGCTAGATCATTTTTTAACTCTTGTCCTTTACTCTATACTCTTGCTTGGAAAAGGCCCATATAATAGATTAATGCTTAGGTAGTTGTATTAATTCTGTGTATATTAGTGACGTTGGTAATCAATTTATGTGCTGTATATTAAACTGGCCCATGTCAAGATAAAAGTCACTTTTTGATGCGTTCTGATCTACCACTTGATTTTCTTGAAGCTTTTATTTTCATGGGGGGTTGTGGGGGTTCTTAATTTTTTGTAGAGATTTGATCTATAACTATGATTAGTTTCATTTTTTGATGGGGGTTCTGGGGGTTCTTGGGGGTTCTTAACTTTTCGAAGAGATTTGATCCGTGACTACATATATTTTGTTTCAAATTTTTGATGGGGGTTCTTGGGGTTCTGGGGGTTCTGAAATTTTTTCAGGAGATTTGATCCTCTACTGCCTAGTCTTAAATGTTTGCTGGAAGTTCTGAGGGTTCTGGAGTCCGGGTGTACCGAAAAGTGTGCGCGTTGTCTGGGCTTAAATTAAGAACGAACTTGTTGCTCTTGTCGTCAGCTTTCGATTGATACCCATATTGTGGATATTGGATGTTTCATACACAGAATTTTCAGTCTTAAGTTTATGAGAAAAGCCAGGAGGACCCCCCCCCCAGTACACCCCGCTTATATGCTACAAATTTGATGACTGAAATCCATATATACATATTATAAACATATCATGTCTGCTGAAGTACCTGCTGAAGGAAAGGATCCACAACGTAGTCACGTACAAATCAAAGTCCTGGATGCAAACGCATGAAAAAAATTTGAGAACCTCCTTTTTTCTGATGGGGGTTCTGGGGGTTCTAACTTTTATCTTGACATGGGCCATTAAACCGAATGGACGATTCAATATTTTAAATACAAGAGTACAAATGTTGAAAATTGTCATCTGAGTTTACGTGCAGGCAGATTGTTCACCTCAGTCAAGCGATGCTAACATTAGAAATGCAGAAACGGGAAAATTGTAGCAAACAGCATAGCAACAATATCGAAAATGTCCCAAGAAATAACAACAAACAACTCATATTTCTGTTTCATTCAATCAGATATAACATACGACTAAGTTATATAACCATTTGCGGCAGGTTTTAATATCAAAGTCAGGGGTTTTTGCTTTGACACCACCAGAAAACAGAAGACACATATTTATCCTTTATAGTCAAGGTCTCAAAATTGAAAAACCTTTAGGCGTACAGCGTTAGCTAACAAAGAACTGAATCGAAAACGGGCCTCGGGTTCGTAATGCCGAAAACCGTTGTTACAACTTTACAACAAAATCATCCTTTCCATCTTGAATTATCGCAACGTGAATTCAAAAATTATTGCTAATGTTTTTTACAGCATATAGGACACCGCCCTTGGTAATATGCAATCCCTACGTTACATCGATTGAACCACGTGCTGCGATTAGTTGTTCCTCGACAACTGCAGACTCTAATAAAGCTTACACGCGAAATTTGAAATGAATTCGTCGAGGATTAAAGGAGTTATTTAATATCAAAACTTTTAGTACAGACAGCAAGCCAGTCCTCGCAGCGCAGTTGGCCAGCTGGTTTGATGCAGAACATAATAAAGAACAAATGTGCCAACCTTCAAAGCGATGGATTAAGTCTTTAGTTCACAGTTTCTGTGCAAGGTCCACCCCGGTAGTGGTACGATCACCTTAACATAGTGTTGCCTGGCTTTACGCGTTTCAGACTACAACTCTTGCTTTTCTATAAAGTCCAGTACATGCCCAACATTGTCAAATCGAATATCTGTCTCTTGTTGCGCAACGACGGCCTTTCGTACGCTCTGTGGCTCTGTAGGTTTTGGATCAGCCGAAGCTGGCGACCGTCCCGGCTTTCTGGAAATGCTGGAGGAAATCGGA
Organism: Trissonchulus latispiculum; assembly: GCA_030248195.1. Taxonomy (NCBI): domain Eukaryota; kingdom Metazoa; phylum Nematoda; class Enoplea; order Enoplida; family Ironidae; genus Trissonchulus; species Trissonchulus latispiculum. Next base: position 6,893 of record JASAND010015660.1, read on the forward strand.
CCACCATCCGCAACTAGAGTCTGAAACTGGATCAAGATGAGGAAAGTTTTGTCCCGGACCTGATTGCTGTGCTGACGGTACATTACTCTTTTCGTTTCGCCACAGACCAGTGCCTTGCAGGCAAATCGAACTCTGCACCATCATAGGATGAGAGTAGATCAACCACTCCATTGTCGAGCCACTAGACAATGCACAGTCCCGAGTTGCCGTCAGTCAAATAGTCAAACGAGCCGCGACCATTAATTTTCATCTGCTTCTCAGTCCTCAGATTCTTCGCTGGTGCCGTCAACCGATTTCCTCTGACAGTTCCAACAGGCATAACTTCCATGAGATTACTAAGCTGTGAAGAGTGGAATTGATGCGAAGTAATTTTCGCAGAAGATCTTTATGTCCAACCTGTGTAGGCAAAGTTTCACACAAAGATACGAACCCGCAGGCACCTAAAACCGAATTGGCCTTAGGCTTCTTTCCACTATACACGTCGAACTCATACACAAGACAACTAAGGCCGCACCGAGCGCACACCTTGTCATTTTTCGGCTTTTTGGATTGTACTGCCTAAGGCCCCAACGAATCTTCGTCGGAATGATCATTTCATCTATCGATTGCTTCTCCTAATTCAAGATAAAAATTAAAATGATATAAAAAACAAAATAGCAAACAAAATGGCAAACAACCTCCCAAAGCTCAGGTGTACCAGACTACAGTTTATCCTCTATGAGACCTCCCACAAGAAGGCCTCGACGACTCTACCCACAACCCCGACAGGTGGTATACCTACGTCCCAAAGTACCTGGAATTCCACCCAATCCTCCTAACCCGATAACTAGATGTCAGTTTTAGTCCAACTATTGTTTAAATAGCAGGCAAAAGCTTTATCGCGACCTTAATGGCAAAAATATATATATATAATTGGTCGATAAACGGCCACCATTACTTCTTAAAGGTAGGTCCTTGTGGGGCGTAGTGCCTTAAAGAACCACCCCCTGCTCATGGATACAATATCACTCGAAGTGACACACTCCAGGATGAGCACTGGCTCCCTTGCCCCTGAACCATGGATGGACTATGGACTAAAGGTATTTTCGAAGGGCCAACTTCACATAATTAATATACCGTTAAGACAGCTTTTGATAGGTGTTCGATCAAGCCAAAAGAACTTCGTGATTTCCATAAGTAAGTTAAGATAATGGTGGACCATTTCATTAACCATAACCATGTTGTAGACGGATACAACTAGTAGCGATTTATATATCCTATCCTAACCTAATAGTGCATGCGACCTCAACAACACCAGATTCGAATATTTCGAATTAGTTCTTTTGAAGAAACAGTATGCGACACAACTTAAAAATCTGTACACACAAACTGTATATGTACAAACTTCAATTTCTATAGAGGTCAACGTGTCGGAAGTCCTTATATTGAGGTATTTCTTGCATCCTCCGATTCCTAAACCAGCGTCCAGATCCAGGATTTGTGGAAGCGATTATATCAGTTTGGTGCGATAACTCAAAGAATCTAGTCTTTGTAAAAAGTGTCACATGTTCAAAAGCCAAAGCCAGAGTGGACTTTTGAGAACCTCGTGCCAAGTGGTTGGTTTGGTATTATCGACTTTGAGTGCTGACCTGAGATAGTATATACTATCTTACGCAGTCTACTTTCTACGTATATGCGTGCGTCTATTAGCATTTAGTAAAAGTATACAGCTTTTTCAGTCGACGGGGGTGTAGACAACAGTAAAGAAAGAAAAGGATTCAAGTCATAGCGCCATGGGTCAGTAACTTAGAAAACTGAGTCCCTTGTCACATTGCAACACACTACGTACAGGTATGTAAAAAAACTGGGGTCCAAAAACTGTAACTGTAAAGTTTCTGAAGTCAGATATTCTTACTAGAGAAACTTAAACGAAAGTTTAAACCTGAAACAAGTTCATGGTCTTGGGCTTGCCTGCTGTATTTTTCAGTTAGTCCACTTAGTAAACAAGAGAGCAGTTTAGGCGAATCATTTTAGAGCCGTATATATATGTGTGTATATATATATATATATATATATATATATATATATATATATATATATATATATATATATATATATATATATATATATATATATATATATACAGCGTGGCTTTTAGGGTTTTTCGGTGGGGGGCCCGGGGGGGGAAGAAATTTTCAGAGGGGGGAGAATTTTTGCAAAAATGAGCTAAAAATAGGTATTGCCGCCCCCCGATAAAAAATACCTGATATATATGTATATACATATGTATATATGTATATATATTCATAGTTTATGTGAAAAAGCACTCTTCCAAAATAGCATAGGTCAAACTTCCTGCAAATGAGATTTACTGAAATGAATTTGGCAAAATAATTAAATTATAATTAAATTAGTTAATAAATTGTTAAGATAGGTTCAGTAAAAAATTCATCGGGATAAAACTAGTAGAGTACCGGCTTTCGTTATTTGCGAAAACCATTTCCAGCAGTCGTTTTTAAATATGACGGTAGAAGCCTGCGAAACGTTTAAAAATGTTTAATTGTCCATAACTTTTTAATTTTTTGCAATTTCACTTAGAATTTTTGCCATAATGGTCGCGGTATATATTAGCAATATATATAACTTAGTGTAAAGATTTGGCCCCAGTGACTGGATAATGGGCAGCCAAACTGCTTTACGGGGGTGCTGTGCGCGAATGGCTGGATACGCAACCTGGACAGGGAAATAGTTCCAGGCCGACCTTGAGTAACCCTCGCCAATAAGAACCACCAGAAACTCGTGAAACTTAACTCACTCCCACTACGTTACTCCAAAATCATAGACCCTATGTAGCCCTACTTACCGAACTAATACAGATCTAAAACCTAGCTAAACAACACTAGGCCGAGTGGCCGTATTACGAATTTAATATAAAGAGAAGGGGGGTATACCAGATAAAATTATATGCAAGACTTACAAAAGATAGCTCCAGGAATAGGCAAAAGAAATCATCATAAATAGCATAAAGACACGAATCTAAAAATATATGTGGTAGACAAATAGCAAAGTTAGACACTTCTAGAAGTGTCTAGTCATTTTAGACACTTCGCAAAGTACTTAGACACATTGCGAAAATTTTGTCAGAGTGACGTTATTCTGCAATGTGTCTAGGCACTTCGCGAAGTGTCTGACCTTCATTAGACACATGCAGAAAATTTCGAAAGAAGATATATATATCGTTTCAGATGTTGTCCAGCACAGCTCTGTGGTTCAAAAAATTCTGAACAAGCACTTCAAACTGCAAAAATTCGGAAAAAGCAAGTGAAACTGTTAATTGCAAAAGTTGGTGCTCAAAATTAATGTCAAATCTCTTGAATTCATTGTCGCAATTTTTGTGATTACAACATAGAAACTTCATACTGAATTTCAATAACAAATTTGGAACTTTTTTGAAATTTTGCACTTTCTGAAAAAACAAAAAATGCTAATTGCTAATTTAATAACTTTAATCTTGCTGTTTTGACTTTGTTACAATACGTAGACTGGAGACGAATAATGTAAGTATAAGTATCCAGTAAAATATGTAAAAACTAAATATTTCAAATTTCCGAAAGTTGAACCACAGTTGTGTCAACAAATAAGTCATTGATTGGAGTCATATAGTTCATGACAAATGAAATTTTCTGCATGTGTCTAATGAAGGTCAGACACTTCGCGAAGTGCCTAGACACATTGCAGAAAAACGTCACTCTGACAAAATTTTCGCAATGTGTCTAGGCACTTTGCGAAGTGTCTAAAAATGACTAGACACTTCTAGAAGTGCCTAACTTCGCTATATGTCTACCACATATATAAATTTTCAGGCCCCGATAACTAGGCTTGGAGAACCCTGTCCAGTTTATCACCAGACTGGAGGTTCTTTGCTATTCGTCCCCGAAGTTCATGATCACTCAGGGACCCCAAGCAAATACACGAAGTAGAGACAAACAGAATTTTGATATACGGAGCGAAACCGAAGGGGCTGATCGTTCAGCGCGCAAGAAAACGCATCAACTGAGTGAAAGAATGCTGGAGGCAGCCATACTGATTACGAAGTCACGTGACAAACCTCCAGCCAATGAAATTTTGACAGACTTTTGAGAGAGACTTAGGCGTTGCTAGGGAGATGCATGCTCTTCGTGCAGCTGACAATTACACAATTTCAAATACAAATTATGGGCTAACAGGGCATTTTCAGCGAAAACAAGATACTTAAACTAGGATTAATATTGAGTGAAGAATCTTTTTAGATAATAGAACAAATATGACAGCAGGGCATCTCCGCCCTACTGTACATTAGTGCAGAGTGCGACAGAAATTTTAAAAAATTATGGATGGTACCAATAGGAAGTGTATACAGATGAAGCTAGCCAAAAACTAGGAATTTCGTTTAATGCCGCTAGAAGAAATTACATTAAATTTAATTTTCTTTGAAACTTGTGAAAAAATTTTATTGCTCTTATATGTTTAATGGAAAAATTTATACATTGCTGCCAGCGACAAAAAATCTGCAGAAAAGTGCAAAGATTTGCCAAAACTCTAATAATAAAAAATTGTGTAATTACAAGTTTACACTGCAAAACTCAGACCAAACTAAACCAAATTTCCAGTTTGGTGCTCTGCTGACCAAACTTTCCTATTCACACTACACAACCTAGATCAGCTAAAGTTTGGCCAAACTCACTCCATACTAACTCCAAACAGAATTGAATATAATTTCGAATCGGCGCGCAAACTGAAACTGCAATAATTTTTATTTCTGGAGTGAGCTTACGAAAAGTAGCAGCATCTATCATAGGTGTGTTTCGATAAAAACTGGGTGGATCGACTCGGACAGAAGGAGGTTCCGTAACCTATGAAAAAAATCATAAAAAGGTTCTAACGTTATTGAAAAAAATAGCTATTTTAGGTTAGTGCCATTAGGCATTTGTCTCAAGTTTCGAACCGTTTCGAACCATATTTGCATTAATTTTGGCACTACAGGACACAATTTTAATGTTTTTACCAAAACTTTAAAATCTGGGAGCGGTGTAGGGAATAAGACCCTGGTGCTAGATTCACGATTGACTGACCGTCTAGTTGCAGGTTGTTGTCAAAGGTGTGCGATGTCCAGAGAATAATAAAGCGATTTTGTGGTTGTCTACTAAGTAGGGCTAGATATTCGCTCGCTCGGAATAAAAGAAAAGTCCCTAAACTAAAAGATTATTTACTTGCATATCAAAATAATTCGCCAACAGTTTCCAAAAACGAACTCGGCCAAGTCATAAAATACAACTAAAAATGATGCTCACAAAATGGCAGAGAATCTCCTAATCTACCCACCGACTACCCACAGGATCAACAATACACCAACTGAACTTGATCCGCCATTTTGAACTGGATCATCATTATGAGTCATATTTGAGCTATGAAATTAGCTAACGATAATTTTACGTTGATTATTCATGAAATGTTTCAATTTGGGTTGGAACTTATCTACCGTATACTTAGGCTTAGCTCACGCGTTTATCCTATACTCTACAAAGCGGGGTATGCCAAGTGTAGGGGAAATGGAGGGAGCTGTCGAACTGCAATCTAGCGAGAGTGTTACTCGCCGTAATCCTAATTCACACTTACGACAGCTATTGTGATGCTACTTGAAAAATTGGGCGATGAGGCAATTTAGACATCAAAAAACGTAGATCATGATCCAACTGTTTCCAGCAAGTTTCCAAAGCATTGTGGCGCATTTGCTTTTTGTAGAAATCCTTTTGCTGGATACTCCACATAAATGGACGCTCTTTATAAAAGTCGACAAGTTCCGACCAGACATGTGCAGGAGGGGACGTTCTGGGGGGAGGGGTGGAAGATTGGCCGAAGGCCGCCGAAAAAATCAGATTTTTCCGGTTTTTTACCGGAAAATCCAGATTCTGGGGGGGGTGAGAGTTATCTCCGGGGTGAGCTCAGGTCTAGGGGGGGGGGGGGGGTAAAAACTCCCCCCCCCAAGCACACGTATGGTTCCGACACTTGCCAACACTCCAAATTGCATTGCAACAAAGATTACACGACAACGAAAGCACAGAATGGAACAGCATATCTAATGATTTGGCTTATTCTGATTGGCTATTTGGATTGC
>JASAND010015662.1:0-18091 GCA_030248195.1 Trissonchulus latispiculum
AGCGCTAGTGTTTAACGTTTGCAGTACAATGGTTACTATTGGTTTTGTTACGATGGTTTCGAATGACTTGCATAAGATGGATGACGTCACAATGGAAATGACAGTATGAATACTGCTACCCAATGGACATACTGTCCATGAAACGTATATCCCACGTCCTCCATCCATATTTCATTTGATGTCCATTCGTCGACAGGCGATATTCTACAGATTTTGGAATGGCAGTACCACTCCAATTATTGCAACGGCTCCATTAATTTTGGAGAAAGTGTGCAGAGCGCTTCATCGATATGGGGTGGATGTGGTAATTACCAACGGGGCCACACAATATCATCGGCAACAACATGCGCTTGCCAAGCTGGACATTCTTGTCTATGATGGTGGTAAACATTTCGGCTACCCGACTTTCGATGATATCTCAGATGTTGACGGGTTGCCATGCTGTTGGTTTCACGCCCAAATGTCATCTCAGCACAGACGACAATGCTCTCGACACCGTGCCGAACAATTGTTGCAAACATTTTTGGACTCTAGTAGATAATTTGACTCAACTTTCTCATACAGTGTTGTTGTTGTTGTTGTACAGTGTTCTTGTACTGTATTTTTGTTGCATATTATTTTGTGCAGTGTATTCTTGTCGTGTCTTTTTGTTGTACAGTGGTGTTGTTGTACAGTATTTTGTGCAGTTGTCTTGTTGCACTATATTATTTTTGTACAGTGTTGTTGTACAGTATTTTTGTTGTACAGTGTTGTTGTTGTTGCATTTTTGTTGTGTAGTATTGTCGTTTTTTCTTCAATAAAACACATCCGCCTGTATGGGCTGTACAGACAAAATGTTCGATCACTAGCGGTCGCACCTAGCAAATTCTAGGATCATTGACAAATTCACGACCCCAAAAACCTCAACGTTTCGTTCAGATCTAGGGTAAGAGGGTGTGGGCCCCTTACAGCATGGAGGTTACTTTGTGGCAAAGATCTGAGACCATTTTTAGATTCTACGACAGGAATTTACCCCAAGATACAGTTTTTCTGGTGAAAACCAACAACATTGAAATTTGACCTAGGGTCAGCCATTGTTCCAGCCAAGGGTCAACGCGCAACTTTCATCCTAGCTAAATTCTGAGATCATTTTTGAAATCTACGACCCCGAAAACCGCCTAGATAAAGTTTTTCGGGCGAAAAGGGTCAACTTTGAAATTTGACCTATGGTCGACCGTGGTTCCGGTTATGAGTCAGCACGGAGGTTAATCAGTAGAGCAGAACTAAGGTCATTTTTGGAATCTACGACCCCGAAAACCCCCTAGATAAAGTTTTTCCAGCGAAAACAGACAATTTTGAAATTTGACCTTTGGTCGACCATGGTTCCGGTTATGGGTCCCTTACAGCGTGAAGGTTAATTTCTAGGGGAAATCTGAGGTCATTTTTGGATTCCCCGGCCCAGAAAACCCTCTAGATAAAGTTTTCCGGAAGAAAAGGGACAATTTTGAAATTTGACCTTGGGTCGACCGTGGTTCCGGTCACCTCCTCCACAACCTCCCCCCAATTTCCTCCACAACCCCAAACTCCACCCCCCAACTCCACAACCCCAAACTCAACCCCCCAACTCCACAACCCCAAATTCCACCCCCCAACTCCACAACCCCAAACTCCACCCCCCAACTCCACAACCCCAAACTCCACCCCCCAACTCCACCCCCCAACTCCACCTCCACAACCACCAACTCCACCCCCCAATTATACACCATTTTACCTCCCTATACTACTCTCCGAGTTGCACTTGAAATACGTCTCCGTACTCTTGGGCTAGTTCCTGGAATTGGTGACATATATGGCGTTTATCCCAATAAATTGGCAGATATCCCAACAAAGGAAGACACCACGGACCCGGCGGCTCTTTCCTGGCTCGCAGAAATCGTCGAATAAGCCAACCAATTAAAATTGAAACTGGTAAAAGTATCCTGTTCGAGTACAACCATTGAATCAGAATCCCCGTCATCTTTTTCTAAAATGAGATAATTTTTAAAGATTATAGCATAAGAACAACAACTGATGAAAACAAGATTTGATAGCTTTGAAGAAAATAAAATATGAAAATACGTATAAAGTGTGTAATATTATGCAGTAATTAAGTAGTCCAAGATTGTAAAGTTTATATCTTTGCCTTCAGAATAGGCATTTTAATTGCGGAATTGTCCATGGGTAATTCGTCGTGGTAGGAACTGGGAAGAGTGAGGTCTTCTGATTAAAGGAGAGAAGAATTATAGTCTAGCAAACTTAAACTGGACCAAAAGAGTGAATTTTGTGGAGAGTTTATTATTCAAGTTAAGTATGACAATGTATATATTTTCTGAAAGCTCAGAAATCAGAGATTTCAAAATTTTTTTTTAAAATTCTAAAATTTTAGAATTTCAAATTTCAGAAATTTTAGAAACTGTTGGGAAAAGAAAAAATAAACGAAAAGTAGTCGAGTTTGGTATCAAATGAAAGGTCTCATTCAGGAGAACGCGAATACCTACTAACTAACTAACTTCAAAAGTGCCGCCGTGTCGGTTCCTTTGAAGTTCGTTTAAATTAGCTCATCTCACGCTTGCGTAGAGATCCAAAGCTGCAATTTTGCACACTTGTGTATAATGATGAGACGCATAATGTAGCAAAGTGGCTTGACTTGATTCAGCTCACAGCTTTCGCTAGCCTGGATTAAACCCTCCAAAAGTGTTCAAACAGCCCATTTTTGGGGTTTAAAGAGGGATAACATTCACAGACAGCATTTTTGAGCGATGACCCAATTATAACGTTTACTCAGCGTGATGCCAGCTTTCAAATGAGCTCAAGTTTGTAGCGATTGGTGATTAGCATGATATGGGAGTCCAGCTGATGGCTCTGTGGTGTTGTGGTTAGCACGTCTGTCGCTTTGGTTCGAACCCCGGTTGGGCCAAATCTTTGGCCAATGAACAGGTGAACCTCCCTCTTCCCTTCTCTAAGTCCTGGTGTCGTGGGTGGAACGGTGTCTGACGCCTACCGTCTTGGGCTTGTCCTCGGTTTCTCTTGATCTACCGACCCTGGTAGAAGCGCTACAAAATGATCACGCGAGATATGTAACTGGCTAGATGTTTTGGACTGCATACTATCTTGTTAGATGTTAACGTTGTCGAATAAACGTTCCTATGTTCTTAGTTAGTTACGTATAATCCAACAGGTGGAACTCGACAGTTAAAACATATGTGCTTATATGTCGTATGTCCGAAACCGAATTAGCATACATCAAGGCGAATACAATGGGAACAGATAAAAGTAACAACATCACCCCTAAAAGTGAAATATTCCGTCGTTGAGCCATTTAGTATCACTAGTTAATAATTTGCTCATTCAAATTTACGAAGTTCTGCCTAATTTATTTAAGCTATTGGTCGCAACTTAAGGTGGTGGTATCGTTTACCGCACTGGTGTAGGCTGAAAAATTTGTAGTGGCAACCTATATATTTGACCCCTTTAAAGCATTAAATAACCAAAAACTTGCATATTCCCAAAAAACGTAGCTTTTATGGTTCGGTGGTAACTCAGAAATTGGAAAAATTAAAATGAAATTTTTAACAAGGATTACTGTCGATTAAATTATGTTAGAAAGCTAAAATGTCGTATGCAAAGACGGGAATGTCTTGCCGAGGGTCATTTTTCAGCATTTTAGTTACTGCTTAGCATGTCGAAAGAAAACTACCAAAAACGCACACTGACGCCATTTTTCAAAATTCAATAAGCGATATCTCAGTTCATCTAGACTCAAACGGAAAACTAGGAAAAATGACCCTGCAATAGGTTTTGGTCAATTTGTACGTCAAATTTGAAAACACAATATTACTCGAAATGTGAGAAAACCTTGTTTAAAACATAAAATTGCTTCACTATTTAACGATCAACGTAATTGCTGCTTAGCTAAGTGCTGGCTTGCCATTACAAACGCGCAGCAGTGATCAAAAAGGTTGATGATTTTGTTTCGTAAAATAGTGAAACAGACTGGTTGGGGGGAGGAAGAAAACGAGTGGGGCAGAGTTATTTATTTCCATATATGTTTGCGGACACTTTGGATGTTGTGGGGGGACAAATAGCATTATTTTATTTCTATTCCCCCTTCGTAATTTTAATCCCCCCCGCAGTCTTCACGTCTTGCTATTATGGGTTATTTTAATTTGCCAGTTATCCACAATCATTAAATATGCATGAATGAGTGACATTACACGAAAAAAATCCATTTTCTTGTAAATTTTGATTTTCGGCGGAGCAGATACAGCTGCACGCTGTCCGCTCACCGAAAGTAGTCTGGTTCGAGCTTAAAAAATCTAAAAATTTTGATTTTTTTAATTTTTTCAGTTTTTAATCTGGATTGTGGCCACTTATATTAATATATGTAAAAAATTCGAAAACTACTAAAAAATTGAAAAATTCGTTATCACCATTTTTCGTCAAATATGGAATTTTGGTCAAAATAAATATTCTTCATACACGACTAAAAGTTTAATCAGCATGATTGGGAACACTAGTAAGGTCATCAAGTGTTATTTCAGGTCATTGGAATTATTTGCTATAAAGTTAGCCTTTAAAATACGGTAAACGATACCACCACGTTAAACTTGAAGATGCAAATGAAAAATGCAAAGTGCAGAAGCAGCCGTTCAGTTTCCGTTACGTAAAACTTAATGTGTTAGAATGCCATTCTCAGATTATCCTGTATCCATTAACTGAGCCAAAGCAGTTGTTACATACACCAGTGTCTTGTAGTGTACAACTGTAGAAAACACGTCGGCTTCTTTTGCAACAGTTTTCGTTGTTATCTGAATCATTATTTACACATTCAACGCAACGAACAATCAGTAGAAAATAAACTACTGAAATTCAACTGCGAATTAGTCTCTGGTTATTGCAGAACCAGATTTACTTCTTAACCACTACAGTAAGCGAACTATATCGTCCAGGTATCTTAACTGAATCAGGAATCGTGGACTGCCCAATAAGGATATCCTGACTGATATAAACTTGTGGGTGATTGGCCGCCAACCGACCACTGCTAATTCCAGTTTGATTTGCACCAATTGCGATTTTGTATTGTACTTTATAAGGTTTGTGTGAGAATTAACTAATAGATAATTGCTACGGAGGACTCAAGAAACAATTACCGCCACGACGCAGCTCTTAAATTTCATTACATTTACTTACTAAAATGCATTTAAAATTCTGCTATGGATTTAGCTTAGGTTCCTCTAAAATCTAAGGAACTATCTTTATCACATTTTGTTACTTCTAAAAAACAACAAGTTGGCCCAAAAAGGGGCAATATTCCTTAGTCGACCTGTACGAATTTATGTGAAGAATATTAAAAATTCTGTTATAATTTTCTAATTAATTTTTACAAATATCAATCAGCGAACTAGACTATTCAATTTTTTATTACTCTTCAGCTTTCATTTACCGATAATTCAGCTCTTTTTAACCCGTAGACAGACGAAGTGAATTTGTCCCTTTTTAGTTTACGTTCCGTTTGCTTAAGTCTGTCCATGCTTTTTTAATTTAAATCCACTATTGTGACTATTGTGTCGATCCAGTACACACCACAGCACACTCACGTTTGGGGTTTCAGACTTGAACTTCTTCAATATGTGATATGAAGTAGTCCATATAATAGTGGCAGTTTTCAATAGGGAGTATTTTTGTTTCCTTAGTACATTCCAAAGAAAATACATACATACTCATTCATACAGAAAAGGGTAATATATAATAAACTTTAACTGTGAATACTGAAAACTGATGAAAACAAACTTTGCAAGTATTAGGATGCACAAGTTCTGTCGGTTCCACTTTGGAAAACTTTGGAATTTTCAATTCAGCCTGATGTAGTTTTGTTTAGTCGAGTGGACCATTTGAGCTGAGCTCAGGGCATCAACTACAAAACATGCCTATGTGGAGCTCCCAAGCTCTACTTTCGCACCAAAAAAATGCAACCATTCAGATTGCTTACAGTGGACAACTGCTATGATGTTGATTTTTACGCTTTTATAGCCATTAACCTAATTTGCATAAATGAACTTCCGTAAAAAAGTGCCCAATACTAGCCCTGTGTTTAAGATAGGGCGTCGACGTAATGAAATTGAGAAAACACACGCTAAGCATAGAAAGATTTCATTTTATACATTCCTTCTCCTGCAGGAATAAATAAACTAGGCCGTGTGTTGAAGATAAGAGAAACATCAGAGCAAAGCATCATATTACAACATCGGGGATTAACAATGACTGCTGTAGATGAAGAATTCTAGACGGCATGTAGGCCTTTAAAACCAGTTTACCAATATAAAAATTGATTCTTTTCAAGTTGGTGCGTTTGCCCTAAACGAACGCATTTCTGGAAAATTGCAAACATTTGTAATGGAACGAGTAAAATTCAGATTGAAATCGACTTGCTTAAGCTGTCTGCTCTTCTGATCCTCCAGGGACAAACTCGCTAGATTACAACGGAAGGTCAGCGCGTCTACTGAGAATTAGCAGACTTAGATACCGAATCTCTGAAAGGTGTTGTGTCCAGAATCAGAAATTCCTATGGTCAACCTAATTAGGGGAGATGGTCGTGAGTTCGTTTTAAGATAGGGGTCGTTAGGTGATCGCAACAGGATCGTTTCCAGCAATGAGATCTCCACAGGATCTAGTTCAGCAGTAAGATCGAGTTGTGTATGCTACATTTTGCTTCCTTATCCGTCTAGTCACAAAATCAAACTAATAAACAATTAACTGATAATTAACTAAATTTAAAGATATTACAATTCTGTTCCGGGAGTGGGAGAGCGGGCTTAGATCTGGTATTAAAGATTCTCAAGGAATCCCACAGATCTAAGGCGGCTATCGGACAGTGGAGAGTACAAACACAGGTGTCGGTCTAGGCGGGGAGTTACCAGGAGATGCCCGAAATATAACAAATATAATTTAAACTGATAATTTAATAGATTCTCTTCTTTCTACTGGCTTCGCAGGATCTAGATATACTTCCGATAGGCTGGCTAGGGTTAGGCCTAAACCAGAGACCGGGGAGCCTGAGCTCCGAAAATGAGAGGGCATACGGAAATAGACAAAATGGACATAATTGAATCTTTTGAATGGTAGCGTTAAAAGATGATACAAAGTTCAGACAAGGGTAGGTTTCAGTGATTCCCAACATGATTCAATGCCAGCAGTGGTCTCTGCCTTAGTTACTAACTCCTGGTTTCATAAAGTGTTCAGCAATGTACCTTCCAAAAGATTGTTCTGGACTGATAACTGATTAGGACCACACTGCTACGATTCTGACCAAATACTGACTACTGACTCGAATACTGACACAACGCTTCGGACTGATCATCCACTGATACTAAACTATCCACAGGCAGATCGCTTCTCCGACAGATGAGCTCTTCTGGATCACCTGAATCAAATGGGTTAAAACCCATTAATACAGGATATGTGTGCGGGAATCAAACCCAGCAACCATTACTCACTTTAGATGGCTTTCTGAGATAAAAGTTAGAGCTTCATTAATTTTTTGAATGACATTCGGCCGAAACGATTAAAAACAGCATTTTTTGGTACAATTTGCAGTTAAGACAGAACTATTTGCGTGTTATTAGTTTGATATGAATGAACTTCAAACAAACATCAATTTTCAGGCGATTTTCTGCCTCATAGTGCAGAAAATTGCCAATTCGGTACAATTCTTTCACAAATATTCAGTTTATTTCAATTAGACTCGAAATGGAAACTTTAAAGCATTTAGGGAACGGGAAAGCACCCGTTTCCTGCATAAAACTAACATTAATCACAAGGCATTCTTTTTCTTAAAATTACTGCTTTTCTGGGGTTCATTCGAAGATGGTTCAAAGAGATTTCTAAATGTTACGTACTGACTGACATCATTATATTAACTAACTATTATTTGTATGTTTTCATGTATTGATTTTACTGTTTACGTACTGCTATTTACAATATGTGCCATTCGATTCCATCATCAGTTTCTAGTATTATTAGACGTTCGGGATTCGTTCTGTGAAACTACGTCTCATAAACACTGCGATCGGCAGAGACTAATTTAACGTGAAACGTTTACCCCTTGAAAAGTTTGAGTAAAGGTTCTTGATAATAATGCAAACCAAAGTTAACTTGGTTGTTAAATGGGTGAGAACAAGAGTGGTTACGAATGACACAATTCTACTGACTGGCGCGTCCTGGTAATGAGTTCCTGGGTTCTGTCGTACTAAATACTAAAATATTCAACTACTAATTATTGTTGAACAAGAATTATTAATGTAAGAGTGAGAGATATGACTTTGAAACCAATAATCATTTGTTGGGTAGTTTTTTAACGACATTTATACAATTATGGCAATCCTCACAACCCCTATCGTACAAGGGGAGTTTCCGCGAGTTGCCATTCAGACAGTCAAATCATTCATTCATCAGGTATACAGAACAAAACATGGGCACATCCTCCGATGATAGCGACACGAGGTCGCACTGTGTAAATACCCTCCGGGTCTTTCAAGTAGACCCGGAGAAATTCCAGCAGCTGGCCGAGCATATTGGAGGCCTCGTTTGATTCGGAATGACGGGCGATGGTCTCATCCGTCTCCTTCTTGGAAGTTTGGACTTCCATGATCCTGATGTTAAACAGGGTTTCATAAACACCCCAAAATCTGTCCTTTGTAGCCTCCATGAGGCGTCGATCCTGGCTGACCATCAATTCATCTCGAAACATGGGAATTGAATATTTCGCAAATAGGATGGCTCCCATCAGCTAGGTCTTGAAGGGGTAATGGTGCTCCGGATTGGGGAGCAAGCGGATCAGATTGATGTCCTAGTGGGACATCCGCTTAGCGTACTTGGGACTGTCGCTCTTCAGGATCTTATGGCCCACCGAAAAGGAGCCAGTAAGCAGGGCCAAGATTCCTTGGTAGAGATTTTCGGCGGTATGGCCCTCGCGATTCTAATGCCGGATCATGACCTTTTTGCCTTCGGCGTCTTTCCCTCGACCTTGGCAAAGTTGGATAGCAGGGGAAAGTCGTCGGAATCACTCCTGAAGTGCAGGTGGTTTCCAGGGTGATCCGGTCTGTAGGGAAGCTGGAACAGGGATAGTCTCCGTAGCTGTTCCAGAGAACTCTGATGAACGGCAGCAGCGTTCAGATTGTTCATTTTCTAAACAAAAATAGCAACCTCACAGTCATGCTATTTGAAAAAGGTGTCGTATGTCAGATCATTATTCAGGAGGAGTTCATTAAGAAATACCCATTTCTCAACTTTTCCATTTTTCGAGTTCATCAGACTCTTAATTTATCAGAACTAGAGTTCACCTGACTCTAATTGCAATGCGGTTTCGAGTTCAACTGACTCTACCGGTTACTATCATCAATTTGATCCAAAGATTTAGGAACCTTAAGGTGCTGATTCGGGTTCGTGTATTTTTGGGCTTTAAAAGCGCAATGGTCATTGAAATTCGTTCAAATATGCTACAATTACATTATTTAGCCTATAAAACATTTTACAAAAATCGCGGCTTGAAAATTTGAGTTTTGGAGAAATAAGCTTTAATCCGCTATAACTTGCACTGTGGCCATTCTACATGGATGAACTTATAGTCATTCGAATCCTCTCACCAAGACCTACAACTTTGACCTTGAGAGTATTCTTCGATTCGTTAAGGTTTAAGAGATAACAGCGAAAATCGATTTTCGAGGTCCAAAACCGGCCATTTTTCGAAAAATCAAATATTGCAAGATTTCGACAGCTTCAACAGCGTTGGTCCGTCGGTCAAGCATTGTCCATATTTGTAGTCCTAAAGGACATGTCATGTCCAACGGAGAGCTCTCTGCGACTTCTCAGCCTTCGCACAGCAGCGAAAATATGAAATTTTGAAAATCTCGACTAGGTTGTTTTGAACACGGATTTCTCTGAACTCATGCAATCAGTTGAAAAACGGCTTCACCCACGTATTTTCGAGACAATTGCCGAGAGCCATTTTTCATGGTTTTGTGTTTTGTCTTTTAGTTCGAGAGAAATAAGCGTCCAAACTTGAAAATTTTGACGAAAATCGGACAAAATTTATGTTTTCTCAAAATCTCGAGATTCTTTACTCGTTAAACAATTTTAGAAAAAATTGCCCTCGGGAAGACATTTCTTTTGAAGCCTGAACTGGTCGCTTTTCTTTAGCTTTCTCACACTTCGAGAAATCCATGTTGTTGTCCATGTCAAAAATTGTTTTCATGTTATTGCAAGTTGTTGTTAAAATTTCATGTTGTTCAAGCCGAAGAGTTGAAGTCAGACAGCTATATTGTACCTAGATGTAACAAGCACATTCTAAGCTTTAAAATGATATAAAAATTATTGTTGAACACCAAACATTGAGCAAATTACAGTCTTTCAAAATTTGCTGCAAATACCCGAACCAGCACCTTAAGGTTATACAATAATCCAAAATACAAACACACACATAATTATACACATAATTAATAAATTTGCTTACAAAAGTTACAATATTAACAGACATATAAAATATTCCGCATAAATCATACACATAATTTGTATATTTACATCTTTGACATGTGAAGCATACTAGTTGGTCCTAAGACGGGGGAGATGTTCATCTCCGTTGGCAACCCTGATTTACAATATAACTAAATTACTAGCTAGCTAAAAGGGATTCACTGCATTTATACATAATCTTACTTGTTCTAACATATTATCATTAGACTGACTATTCTAAACTTGACTACCTCGCGAAATGATGTGAAACTATTCTTTTCTATATTACACACAATTCCATTTAGTTTATGCAAAATGTTCCTTTTTATTTACGTACTTTTTATACTTATATACTTTATTGTAATTTTCTTTGTTATAGATGTGGGAACGAAATTGGGAATATGACTAAGAAGATGAAATTTGTTTTAAAGTTTGATAATTTGAGTTGTGTTATTTGGAGATAAACAATTTAGCAGTATATTTTTGTAAAATGATCATAAAAGTAACGCTCTTATTAATTAAATATGGTTAACTCATTTTCATTCCCAATGGTCGTTCCCGGGGCGAGAGCTTGCATTGAGTTCGCCCCCTTCCAACAATATTAAACTGTACATTATGTTGCCCAAAAGGCTTCTGGTATGTTCGACCAGATTTGAGAACTGAAGACCAAGTACGAATATTTTCTCGGGCTTGGGTTGCTGCCATTCTGGAAGACCTGGTTTCTTGGGGTTCCTGTGATTGGGTCGGAGGGGATGGTCTAAAGTCTTGGGATTCTTGTGGCTGAACTGGGGTAAGTCGGGCAGTAGCAAGGTGTGGGGAGCGAGAATCTTTGATCATCTGGGATGGAGTGGGGCGGAGTGTACAGGACCAAGATCTGATGATTTCTGGATCAGTTGTGTGGAACGGCTTCAAGGGTCCTTTCTCTATATCTAAGCCCAGCATATAATGATTCTTGTTCACATGCCAAATGTTGATTGATCGGGAGGATCTGGATCAATATCTGATCCTAGAAATGCAGGGGTATGGTTGAGCCACATCCAATAAGTATCCTTTGGTTCACATAGGTTGCGATCGGTGTGTTCAGCATATTCGCAGCAAGGAATATTTCTATTTTTGTAGCAAAGGTTCCAAGGCGTGAAACGACTTCAGGTTCATATTTCTTTGGGGCTTCCATTCGTTGAATAATTTCCTGAATATGGGGATGATGATCGTAATAATCTCGCATCAGCTGTCGGACGGTTGGGTGTCGATGTTCGCCTCCATAAATAGCAGCAGACAATACTTGGTAAAAACAATTTCCGTCTGGTCTAACATCAAGCACTACTGTAGGATAAGTTAGAGGGTTAACTTGACCCCAATCTTGGAGGTGGGGGTTAGCGGTAATGGTAACATCCCCTAGTCGATTTGCTTGTACTTCCAGCCAGTCATTATTTATAGGGACCCAGGTCAACATTACAGGAACTTCGGCAATCAGTTCGGGATCAGAAGTATCATCTTCTACACCACTATATTGATCAATAGGTTTCCTTATATCTGGAGGGGGGTTCTTCTCCTCCTGGAAATGCGTGATTTTTTTCGGGTTATGACCCCAGGGTCGGGGCCGTTGACAGGAGGTCTTCATCTGAACTAATATCAGCATGAAGGTTTGGATCTCCTTCCATTTGTTCAGTAAGCTGATCTTCTGGGGACAGAGGGAGCACATGTGGTGCTGGAACCGGTTTCATTCGTCTGAAGTTGACCTTATGTATCAGAGCCTTACGTAAATTGGCCAATCTAATATCGGCGACTGGTGGATGTACATCAACGATTCGATAGGG
Source organism: Trissonchulus latispiculum (assembly GCA_030248195.1). NCBI lineage: Eukaryota > Metazoa > Nematoda > Enoplea > Enoplida > Ironidae > Trissonchulus > Trissonchulus latispiculum. The sequence continues at coordinate 12,342 of JASAND010015662.1, forward strand.
TCCGCAATAGAAAGGGCGCAGTTTATGACTTACATTCTGACTAGCTTTCTGGGGTGCTTGTACCATTACCAAATCTCCTGGCATGAAGGCAATTTGACGGACACCGCGATTGTAGTTTCTTTCCTGAGTGATTTGGGCAGCCTGGATATGATCTCTCGCATATTTCCAGGCTTTCGGAAACTTGGGCAACATAATCAGGAACGTGATGCAATTCTGCTGGGCTGATTAGCTTGTAACTGTTGGGAAGGGTAGGATCCCATCCATGCGCCAGATAGAAGGTTGTTTCCCCAGTTGAGGCATGAACGCTAGTATTGTAGGCAAAGGTACAGTATGGGATCATTCTGTCCCAATCTATATGTTCCTGTACAGTGGTGCGCAACATGTGTTTAAGGATACGATGCCAGCGTTCGATTTGCCCATTACTACTAGGATTGTACTTGGTAGTTTCCACTTTCCTAACATCAGCGAGTTTGCAGATTGCTTTGTTCAGGGCGGATACAAATTGGACTCCTTGATCACTGACCAATTTTCGGGGGGCTCCAAATTTCAAAAGGATGTGCTCAACGAACACATAAGCAGTTACCAGGGCAGTAGCAACTCGGACTGGAACAGCCACCACATACTTAGAGAAGGCATCTATGAAGGAAATCACACATCGGTGTCCATGAATCGAGGGCCTTCTCATGTCCATTATATCTACATGAATTCGGTCAAATGGTTCAGTAGGACGGATGGTATGTAGATGGGCATTCTTTCTTTGATGGGGGCTTAGTGTGCCACGCAGATTCGGCAAGTGTTTACCCAATCTCTGACTGACGCCCACAAGGAAGGCCACCAATAATTTCTTTGGATTCTTGTATGGGTTCGGGCGATTCCTAGATGTCCAGCAAAGGGACTGTCATGAGCGGCCAACAATACATGCTTTCGGAGAGGTAAAGGCACGGCGAGTTGTCTGTTGGTTTCTTCTCGACTCTTTGACAATCGATAAAGGACGTCGTCATCAATGATGAACTCTGTAGCTGCAGCTGCAATCTTTACAGCTTTGGTGAAATCCATGGGCAGGACATCGTGAACGAGATATCTTTTGATGGCGGCGAAGAAGACATCATTTTCTTGCTGTTCTATAAGACGATCCCATATCGTATTGGTTAGGTATAGGGGTCCTTGGAGTGGGATGTCCTTCCTTTCCTCATATTCCTTAGAGGTAGCCGGCATCTCGGGTTGGTTTTCATTTCTTGCAGGTTTCGATGCGAAGAAATCAGCATCCCAAGAACCTGGGCTTGGGGTTGGGCTTTGTGGAGCTCTTTCTGGCTCGTCCACAACAGAATTGCTTTCTGGGTCTTAATCCTTTTGGGAAGGGGTAGAGTTTGAGTCTACATGTCCAGGTTCGGCCGGGACATCTTGTATTCCCAGTGATTTTCCTTCGTGGGAAGAACTTTGCAGATCCAGGTCCTTCTGTTCTTGTGTATTTGGTAAATTAGCGGCTAATGGAGCACCTTTCCTTGGTTTTTGTAGTGTACTGAGGGCTTCTTCCACTTCTGCTTCATCCATGGTCCTAAGATTAATGGATCTCATCTGTTCAGATAATTCGTCAACACTGTGCTCTTCACTGGGAGCATATCGTAGCCTCTTACGGGCCATCATGACTTGTTGTCCAGGTATTGGATGGTAGGCGACTAAACAGTTAATTGCGCCAATTAGCCCATCAGCCACTTCCGGTTCCACTGGCGGGGTGATAACTCGGACATTTAGAGGTGGGTTCGGTTTGGGTCCTGCGATATCTCGGAAAAGTGGATTTCTTGATAACCCATCGGCATTGCTGTTATCTTTCCGGGTCTATGTTTGATATCGAATGTATACTCACTAAGTTCAACTCTCCATCGAGCTAACCGTGAATTCTGGGGTGGAGCGGTCATGAGCCATCGTAGGGCCGAATGATCAGTAACTATTAGGAATGGAGGTCCTCCATATAGGAAATGTTGGAAGTGTTGAATCCCGAATTTGATGGCAAGGCACTCTTTGTCATGGGTGCTGTAATTCTTTTCATGTTTCTTTAAGGATCTAGCAGCGTAAGCAACGGGGTGTTCTTTCCCATCTTCCTGATCTTGTAACAGGACTGCTCCCAAACCAAAGTCAGAAGCATCAGTATGTAGGACAAATGGTCGGTCAATGTCTGGGTGAGCCAATACAGGTGCTTCTTGTAGGGCTTGCTTCAATGTCTCAACAGCTTTCTGGTGGGTGGCATGCCAAGTAAACTAGTTATCTTTCTTCTTGAGTTAATATAGAGGACTAGCCAGTGAGGCAAATCCTTTGATGAATTTGGCGTAATAGGCACACATTCCAAGGAAACTTTCCACATCTTTCACGCACTTGGGTTGAGCAAATTCCTGTATGGACTTGATTCGGTCAGCCAATGGTTCTACGCCTTTACTTTACTTTACTACTACTACTACTACTACTACTACTACGATACTTTACCTGCGTCTGTAGAAATGAACACTTCTCAGTATTTAATTTCAAATCGGCTGCCATTAATCGGTCAAAAATCTCTTGCATGATCTCCAGATGTTCGCCAAAGTTTTTAGAGAAGATCAGGATGTCATCTATATAGATTATGCATTTCTTCCATTGTAGATCTCCCAATACTCGTTCCATACATCTTTGGAAGTTACCCGGTGCTGACTTTAATCCGAAAGGGAGCACATTATACTCGAATTGTGTCATGGAAGGTGTTGAATGCAGCTTTAGCTCGAGATTCTTCATCTAGCTCTACCTGATTAAATCCTTTGTTCAAATCCAATGTACTGAAATAATTAGCTCCTCGCAGGGCAGCCAATATGACATCGATTCGTGGTAGGGGATAAATATCGGGCTGAGAAACCTGGTTAATTCGTCTGAAATCAACACATAATCTCCATTTTCCATTAGGTTTTGGGACATACAGCATAGGGGATGCCCATGGACTTTGTGAAGGTCTAATGAATCCATGTTTTAACATCTCCTTAAGTTCTTCGAGTAAGGTTTCCCGCAGGTGGACTGGTAATCGGTAGGGGGGAAAATACAAAGGTGAATTAGTTCCGGTGTTGATGGTAGCTTGAAAAACTGAACATTTCCCAACATCATAGGGGTGGTGTGAGAATACTTTTTCGTTCTTCATTAAGGATTCGCAGAACTTATCAATCTCTCGTTCAGTCAGCTGGGCTGAAGGGCGTGGCATTTCTTTGAACACTTCAGGCAAGTCGTTATAGGTGAGAAGTTGACCCTGTTTTACCTTCGAGACAACTCTGGGAAATTCTTCTTCGGAATAGTCCATGACATGATTTAGGTGTAGTACGCCTTGATTTGGAGTACGAACATAGCAAAACTGACAACCATCTTCAGCGTCGTCCTTCAAATGATTTCTGCCCGGCAGTTGTGGTAAACGCTTCCAACGCACTCGTTCGCATACAGTTTGATGGGATCTCTGGAATAGTTTTCCAGATATATGATGATATGCTTAGAATCTAGTCTCACTCTGGCAGGAAGGCAGGCTAGGGGACGATCTGGGTGATGAGGGGAATTGAACTTATGTGGATGAGGGTCAAAGTCTCCTTCTACGTTTAGAACGACATAAGGAGGAATTTCCACCATTGCATTGGTGATTGCTCTAGATCTAGCCGGCAAGGTGAAGTACTCCATTAATGTAGGCAGTTTCTAATGGGTGCTGCGGTGTAGATATGGGGATTGAGAAGGTTCCAGGGGGATGGGTGAATGAATCTTAATTTCATTAGTATGAACGGAGATTTCGAAGGAGGCATGGAATTTGGCAAGGAAATCAGTTCCCAATAAGATGTCTTGAGGGGCGTTCTCACTAACAAAGAATGTATGTGGACCTGGAGGGTAAGCTGGACTTCCGGGGAAGGTGATTTTGCCTTCAACTTTCCTGTCGATATTCATTCGATGTCCAGTAGCAGATAAACTCCACCTAGGCTTTTCCAGCTCGATTGTGGGTAGTTTGTGCCTTTTTACCACACTGTCAGAGATAACAGTGATGTTAGCTCCTGTATCTAGAAGGGCTGTCATTGTAATACCATGCAATGATATATCCATCAGTAATGGGGAAGCACTAGGGGATCGGTATTCGGACAAGTGTTCGGAGCATCTTGTATGCAGTAGATGCGATCTCTGGATCTTCGTCCAGATGAGGAGTCTCTTGAGCGGTTACTTCGATAGGGCGGTGGAGTTATGGCTCGAGCTCCGGCTCTTCCAATATCAGGACTTGCTACACGGAGTGGTGGACTTTCTCGTTCATATGATCCAGCTCTATGTAGGTGTTCGTCCCTTGATGATCTTCTTCTGGTCCGGATAATAGAGGACTTCTAGGTCTGATAGGGTTAGGGTATCCCGATTCCGGGGAACAAGATGGATAGGGTGGTAGTGGTTCCAGGGGAATATCTTCGAATCTTAGCTGTCCTCTTCCGGGTGTGTAAGCATAGGAGCGGGGTCTAGCTCCTTTGGTTCTGCCCTCCGTGGTTGAGTGCATTGGATGTAAAGGTTTTTCAAGCAGAGGCGATTAACTACGTAGTTCAGACGGGCTTGAGCTGGCGGGAGGTGAAGTTGGAGGAGAGGCGGAATTCTTGGACTCCTGTTCCCAATCTACTCAGTCGTTGTCCGAGGCCAAAACATGATCCGCGTATACGTTTTAGGAGACTATCCCTGAATTCAACCATACATGGGGAAAACCAAATCGTGACCATTAATACTCCTACCACAATCAGGATGAGGATGATTATGAACGCAGTCCAGACATTTATATTGAGCGGATGAATGACAAGCGGTGCAGTGCGATGATGCTTTTCCAGTAATTTCTTCACGGCCTTGTTTTCATATTCTGCCCGTTCCAAATCAGTGAACTGGATAGGGACTACACCCAGATCAGGGGCTTCAAAGGGGACTCTGTAGGTGACAAGGGGTGCTGAATATTAACCTCTATCGCGCTGGTTAGCACCAGATCACCAACTATAATGTGATTGTAGGTTCCATGCTCTAGCCATATTACGCCGTTACTGGGCACAGAGATAGTTTCTCCTCGCGACACATGTTGTAGTTGTGGGGTTTGAGTCAACATGATTTCAGAATGACTGGTTCTGATTAGCACACCTGCTGGTGTGGAAGCAAAGTCTGTATCAGGGGTTAGGACTTTCACCATCATTTGTTGTCTGCAATTTGCGGAATCTATAGGTGTGGCGGAAACAATTGCTTTGAGACAAGCTGACTGAGGGGTGGCGACCAATGATTCTGGCCCGGAAACCCGTAATCCGGGTTATGATTGGCATTCCTCAAGTTCAACTTCTGAGAATTCAGAATTGTGATGGGTGGCTTCGTGCCTAACGAAACGTGGAACTGGGGCCTTCATTTGAGCATGGTTTGAGGGATCATTATATCCGACATTACTGACTTCATAAATGGGGGCCACATCTTCTCGTGTGGGGGTGGGTATTTCCATAATGAACCCGAACAGTAGTTTTCTGATGTCCATTCTTGCAGGATAAATCTTTCCAAATCTATAAATCAAGCTAGGTTCAAAACTCAACTGAACTGATGAAGCGTGAACCTAATGAGAATTTAGCTAAAGTACCGACGATTTCAGACAAGAGTCACCAAAACGCTGAGCGTTTGTCAAATTGAACATTTCTCAAATAATTCCATAATTTAGGAATGCGTGCTAACTTCACGAAATGTCTATCTTTAGTGCACGCTATCTTCACACA
>JASAND010015663.1:0-53546 GCA_030248195.1 Trissonchulus latispiculum
CAATCGATACATCGTCCAAATGCACATTTTATGAATGCCTATTAATAAGACTTTATTGCTTTCAGCCCAAGATTTGGCCGAAAAGCCATTTTAGCAAAACTTGAATTGTTGCTTTGAACATCGATTTCTCCAAAAAGCGCTTGACGGATTCGGAGATTTCTTCCAGAATCGAAATTCGCACTTCTGCGGAGGGACGTTTTCTTGGTTTGGGCTAAAACATATTGAGTAGCAAGAAAACTCAATGCGAAGTTGCGAAGTTTCGTTTTACTGTGCATTTGTCCGATTTTCTCGACCGTTAAGACCTGCTGAGCCAAATCCAAAAAACGTCCCTCGACCCATATGTCCTTCATATCGTGGCGCAAAAAGAACTTTTGGCCGATTCTTTAAAGTTGAAATCGATCAACAAATCACTTTTGGTCTATATTCATCCTGTTAGGTGTCAGCTTGTCAGAAAATTTCTGCGCTATTTTTTGCTAATTTTGCCAGTTCTGTAAGCTCATGTGAATGTACTGATAATAAGCTTTAAAACGATGTATAAGCTCTTTGCAACTCCAAAAATTGCGAAAGTTATAGCGTTTAAAAAATCACCATAAAAAGCACTGCACAAAAGGATACCACCACATTAAAATCCCAGTTCTTCTACAAAACCCCGACAAAGTAGAAAAAAGGAAAAGGTTTGGGCATAAATCCCCTATTGCAAACAAAAGGCCAACCTAGGCCGTGGCTTGGTCCAAACAAGATTACTTTTAAATCAAGGCCCGAGGGCCACGAAAGGTGAATTTTGGGCCAAAAGGCCTTCTAAAAATCCTAAAAATGCGTTCCTAGAGTGCAGGTCCTGGCCGAGCATAGCACGCTCATGTGGCCCTCAACGTGCGGCGTTCGTCGTGTGTGCTCAGATCTTCTCCTCTGACCAGTGCAGGTCAGAGGAGGGCCTAACTCGAGTCCTAACAGAGGAAAGCACGTCTTTTATTCCTGGCCAAAGCGCTGGCACAACGGGAAGACGTGCTAATGTTGGGGGAACCGACCGTTTTCGGCCGAGACTCAGACGAACACTGATGAAAGTTTGAAATTTTCCAGTGAGCTGACAGGAGTCTGACAGCTCACTGGTGTTTGCTTTTCGGGCGGACTTTCTTTGATTTTGGGTGGAGCTTCCAGAAATTTCTGGAAGCTCCCTATATTAAACTGTGTGTCCGACGCGGGTTGGCGAGGCGGCTGGTCCGTTGGAGGGGGAGATTAACGAGGGAAAGAAATTATGACCCTCCAACTGACCCCTTTTTGATGGATTTCCCAAGCTGAATTTTGGGAAACTTTGCAGACTTTTTGGTTACCACGTAAAGGTAACCAAAGGGAAAATTCTGGCATTTAAATTAAGTTATAAAAAAATTAAAAAACGGAATTGTACAAAATAAAGGCCTCTCGGGGCCGATTACTGGAAAACTTGCTATTGGTGCCAATTTGGCCGTGTTATTTAGTAATATTTCATGTTTATTATTTTTGAGCGCTTCCTTGTCTCCAAGCCCCTTTCTTTCCTTTCGGTCGTAGACAAGGGAGCGACATTGAAATCCTAGCAACAATTGCTCTCCACCACTGGAACTCTCTGTTTTCCCCACAAATAAGTAGGTGGGCAATTGTTGCCTAAAAAATGTGCATACGAAGATGCTAACGTATAATTTTCCTTAGAGTATATTATTACCGTACAAGTAAGGTAATTTGTTTGTTGCTTCGTGAAATTCAAATATTCTGTGTTGCATTTCCTTCTAATTACTTATTACTAATTACTTCTACTTTGCTCCAACCTAACCTAACCACCTAACATTTGTCTTGCTACCAGTTCAGTATTAGCCGCTTTATTTACATCATACACGCCATTTACACATACATTATCCGTATATAATGGTTATTCCAACCATAACACAGTTAAGGTTTCTTATAAGCAGAAGTTGTGAGTTGGGAGGAATTTCTTTGTCGTGTGTCTTGCTTAGTGGATATAATCCTGACTGGTTGGTCAACTGGAAGTGATTCATCAGTAGCTGGTGTCGGAGTTGAAGCTTCTTCTGTCGGTGGTTGTTGGGTTGTTGATACGCTGTGCTTTCGACCGATGTGACTGATTAGGTGGGATTTTCTGAGGAAGGTTCTCCCACATTGATTGCATTTGTAGGATCCTGAATCGCCATGTTGTTCTTTCTTGTGTCTGTTTAGATTGTGCGGCATCGTGAATGTCTGAGAGCACATGGAACAAGTGCGACTATTCGGTCTGGGGAATAAGGTACGGTACTCCGTTCGATGTTTCTTCCGAAGGTGTCTCTGCAGGCTTTTGACCAATGTGAATCGTTGCGGGCACAAAGGACATACAGGTTGCTGAGTTTATGAAATAAAAATTGGTAACATAACAAATAAGTGGTTTCAGTATATATCAGTTTACATTAGTTTAATTTAACGATTCGTACACTTGAACATCATAATTACCTGCAGTTGTTGACATCTTGTCAGTATTCTCGTCAGTAATTCTTGTCAGTAATTAGGATTTAGTAAGTACACTTAACAATTCGGACCAACAGGGTGCTAGATCAATCAACTTTGCAGCATTGCATAAACATACAATGTTATCAACTTTATGAACATACGAGGTTCTATTAACATATCGTCTGTTATGAACATGAATTTGAGCAGCCACAACATATTTGTAAACAGAACATCATAGTCTGAAAATATATCGTTATAGAACATCATAGTGTAAAAATAATGAGCATCTATATAATCCACTTACCACATTGGCAGAACTTGACCAAGGTATAGAACTACCATCCAAAAGTGGGATTCAAAATAGTCACCCAAAACTAGGATTAAAATAGTCACCCAAAACTAGGATTAAAATAGTCACCCAAAAATAGAGATCAAAACAGTCACCCAAAAGTGAGATTAAAAACGTCACCCAAAAATAGAGATCAAAAGTGGCACCCAAAAATTTCAATCATTACATATATTTCCGTCACATTATCATGGGATTCAAAATAGTCACCCAAAACTAGGATTAAAATAGTCACCCAAAACTAGGATTAAAATAGTCACCCAAAAGTGGGATTAAAATAGCCACCCAAAAATAGGGATTCAAAGTGGCACCCAAAAGTAAGGATTAAAATAGTCACCCAAAAGTTTGAATCATTACATATATTTCAGTTAAATTATCAGAAGACCAAAATAGTCATTCAATACTAAGATCAAAACAGTCACCCAAAAATAGGGATTTAAAACAGTCACCCAAAGTAAGGATTAAAATAGTCACCCAAAGAATCATTACATATATTTCCGTTACATTATCATGGGATTCAAAATAGTCACCCAAAACTAGGATTAAAATAGTCACCCAAAAGTGAGATTAAAACTGTCACCCAAAAATAGGGATTAAAATAGTCACCCAAAAGTGGGATTAAAATAGCCACCCAAAAATAGGGATTCAAAGTGTCACCCAAAAATTTCAATCATTACATATATTTCCGTCACATTATCATGGGATTCAAAACAGTCACCCAAAACTGGGATTTAAAACAGTCACCCAAAGTAAGGATTAAAATAGTCACCCAAAAGTTTGAATCATTACATATATTTCCGTTACATTATCATGGGATTTAAAACGTCACCCAAAACTAGGATTAAAATAGTCACCCAAAAGTGAGATTAAAAACGTCACCCAAAAATAGAGATCAAAAGTGGCACCCAAAACTAGGATTAAAATAGTCACCCAAAAATTCTACTCATCACATGGATGACCTTTCACAACTAGTTAGTCACCTAAATATGAGAACTAATTAGTACCCAATAATGAGATTAAAACTGTCACCCAAAAGTGAGATTAAAATAGTCACCCAAAAGTGGGATTGAAAACGGCACCCAATGGCTCCCCAATCCGGGATTAAAATCGTCTCCCAAACTGTGCCCAATTGAACTCTCTATTACTACTGACGTTTTCATGATGATCTTCTGCAAAACTAGAGGAGTTGTTCACCAACGTACTGTTCCTCACACCCCGGAACAGAACGGCTTGGCTGAACGAACAAACCGAACTTTATTAGAAATGGAAAGGATTGTGCTAGCAGGGCATGACTAGACAACAAATGTTGGGCTGAGGCTGTGTCAACAGCTGCCTACCTCAAAAAACTGCTTATTCTCATGTGCTGAAAAATGAAAGAGAGAAGTTTGGTCCGTAGAAACGTAGAATTCAATGTTACAGAAACAATATTTTTAGTTCTTCTTTCTTTGACAGCTTCTGTATATACAGTTCTGCCATGAGTTCCCACTAAATTGGAATTTGTCTGTCTGTGATATCACGGCAAGCCGTCACAGCAAAACTAACTAATTCTGAACTACGATAACATTCATACGGCAATACTTTTAGGCTATTGTACATTTTACGGGGACAGAAACCCCTGCAGTGCGTTAATTGCCTTTCTTCCACTTAAGGTCTTGCACCCCTTACGTGCAGATATAGTTGCAGAAAGCGCAATTATTGCCCGATTTCATTCAAATTTTCAGAAAATACATCGAGAATGATAATAAACGTCCAGTAAAAACGCCAGCTTCATAGCGCTCATGTACAGTGAGAAACCAAAAATTGGAATTCTAGAACTATATATAGAAAATTATGCCCAGCGACTATAATCATTTTAAATCTTATTATGTGCTCTACAACTTTACTTTTAGACATAAGTCTCTAGTTCGTATCGTTTTTGAGCAGTGAAGTTTTGAACACTTTTTGCTCGAAAATTGGTTATTTTTGACTCGATCTTGCTGAAAACAGTTTTTGTCTGATTGGAGTCAGTGTACACTACAAGCGTATGCAAGTTTATCCTCAAATTAAAGAGCTTTAAAAGAGGCACAAATTAGGTTAATTAGAGCCCTGTACACTGAATGAGTCTAAAGTTCTGGGCGAATAACTGATTTTGTCAAATTGCGACCAAACTTTTTTGACCGAAGATTGCTCCACAACCAATGGATGGATCTAAAAGATATTTTGCACAAAGTATGTTTGGACAATTTGCCCGGGGCGGTTTTTTAGTTTTCTCTTTATCAGCCTCCAATCAAGAGCAATGATTTTTCAAAGTTGGATAAAATGCCAAATTTTCAAAAAATGCTCAATTGCTGAATACTGAAACGATATTTTGACAAAATCAAAAAACCGACCCTGGCAAATTATCTCAGAAACACATTGGAAACGATCATTTTCTTGTTGCGTAAAAATTTTCTAGAAAAAAATTTGGCCAAAGATTGGGGCAATATATGATAAGTTTGCGACCAATACAAACCAGGTAGACACGTTTCAATGATACCAAACGCAGAAGATGTAGAGCTTCATTTTGATATGTGGCTCAATTCATAGCTCCCAATATTGAGTAAGTTATAGCTCTCCAAAGTGGACTGAATGTAAGGGAAGTGCGACCTTAAGTCAAAACTCAGAGACAATAGGGAGCTGAGAAGCGAAGGTCAAAGGCAATGATCTCAACAACTGTTCCCGTAAAATGAATAGGCATACTAAATGGAGTTTAGGAAAATTTTAAACAGTCTCAAATACTTAAATTTCAATTTATTGACAAATTTGTATATTTAAGATGATTTTTAGAGTTTTATATTTTAATTAACTTTTAATTTGATGTAATGGAAAAACTAATTTTAAAATGCCATAACTATTTAATAATTATTTAATCTTAACTAATAATATATAAGGTTTAGCATGCAGAGAAACAGTCACTTGTTCAGTTGTACGGAAATTTTATAATGCAAAGTTTTGATTTTACTCATATTATACAGTTTTAGTGCATGTTCCTTGAAAAACAGGAATTTTGTAAGTTAAGCATGTCGTTCGTTTCTCAGTGTAATTATTAAAATGCTATTTTCATGAAGTCTATTTAGTGTGCGGTAGTGTTTGAGGCCGGCCGGGGTTTCACAGGCCGGCCGATCGCCGGCCGGCCCGGCCGAGCCCATCGGCCGGCCGGCGGCCGGTGAGTCCGTAGGCTGGCCGGTGGCCGGCCGGCCAGCCGGCTACCGGCCTAGAGCAGTTTGCAGTGCAGTTATTATAACTGCTAAGATATTTATTTTCGGACGTTATCTTGGAAAAATAGCACAGCATAGCATAGAAAATTAGCATAAGTAGATTTTGAGTTCATTTTAAGCTTAGTTTCTCTATTTTGTAAATTTCTGATTGGTGATTTGTATCCCAGCCGGCGGCCCGCCGGCGAGCTAAAGTCGTCGGCCGGCGGCCGGCCGCCGGTCGGCTTAGGCCGGCCGGCCTCAAACACTAGTGTGCGGGGACAGATTTCAATTTTCTCTTCATATTATGGCGGACAGGTGTTGAGGTCATTGCCTTTGACCTACCCTTCTCAGCTCTCTATTGTTTCTGAGTGGAAGTGGAACTTAAGTGGAAAAAGAACAATTAACGCACTGCAGGAGTCTCTGTCCCCGTAAAATCAACAACAGCCTACTTTTATTCCCGTAAGCTTGCACATATTTCTTTCAACATTCGATTGAACTTCTTTACTCTTGGCTTGCGTTTCAGTCATCAGCATAGTCCACTTTCCACGTGCTTGAATAACTGCTGCCTCACATCTTCTTTTTACAAGCTTTCTCGGCTCTAGGAATCGGTATGATTCAACCACAAAACCAACATCCTCTAGTCCCCAACTTAAATTTCCTCCACACAATGAAGCATCTCTTTGTAAGAACGCCCCTTCAACCGCTTCCATAGTGGACTCGATGCTGTTGGCATCAAATACTTGGGACCAGGACTGATAAAGCACCACCCAGAATGTCTGGACCCATAACCTAACGGAATAGGCAATCCAAACCCAAGATCGTTTAATAGCGAACACATAAGCTAAGAATTGACATAGATGTGGTCACCCTATAGTCGTTACTAATCGTTTAAATGCAGTGGTACAGATCTTAGGTTTATGACATAGTCAGCTACATACCCAACAGCTATTTCGGCTTTGAAAGAACAATTCCCGACGTTGGAAGTTGGATGGTTTAGTCTTGTTAACGTTTTGCTGCTAAATGGTATAATTAAGCGACTTGGTGCGATGGTAGTAGTTTCCGCTGTAGGGTTGGGTTCAAATTAATACTTGCAAAAATTAGTTCCGGTAATGGTGGATCTAGGGTTACTGGAACTAAGGGGAATTAGTTCCAAGAAGTTTGGTGCATCAGCAGCGGTGAAATCTTTGGGAGACTTTGCGCGATGAGTCAGGAAATTTCCAAATATTGACCCGATTGTGACGGCAACGTTTGAAGAGGGCATGCATAAAGGGTTGGGCGTAGGAGTCATGGAGCCCTCATAGCAGCGCAGGTCTTCTGTCATGCCCTGACGGCTGGACCGCCTTTTTCTCAGCAACTGTAAAGGGCTTTAAGTCAAGGATGGGATGTGGCCAGGGTTTTTTTGCGTCCAGATGTGCGTCTGGACGCAAAGTTTCTTATCTGGACGCAACGAAATTTTAAGATAGCAACATTATTTCGAGAAAAATTCACTTTTGTAAGAGTAAAAACTTTAAATGTTTCCAGTACCAATTTTCCCGTTTTTTCCAAAAATTTCTTCGGGTCCTGCGGACTCCGCCCCCAGACCCCCGGTGTTTCCCACTTTGTCATGGAATGCCAAGGTGCATGGACATGCCTCAATGTTACTCAATATTATTTGTTAAGTTGTTTTCCACACTGTGACCATATCAGATCTTTTCTAACTCATAAATTTCACTTCAATAAATATATAAGTTCAATTAAATATAGTAAGATCTATATATATATACATATACATTCAGTCAGTTATATATATATATATATATATATATATATATATATATATATATATATATATATATATATATATATATATATATATATATATATATATATATATATATTACTAGGTGCATAATCGTGAGTGAACATTTATTGTTTTCATTCAACAGGTCATGGTCAGGATCAAGATTATTAGTAAGGCAGGATCAAGCTTAGTAGTAGAGTAAAACCCCGAAATTAACAAATTTAACTGTAAATTTTTGGTTTTTAGAAAACGTTTTCGCAAAAAATACACAAATGGCAATTTTAAATAATGCAAGACTAGATACCATTTTTCTAAAATTTTCAAATACAAAAGGCCTATGCACGAGCAATTCACGATGAATTTATCGTAACTAGCGTTAATAGTATTTATAAGTGCTTCACTGTATATATTGCCGTTGAATAATGCAACACGAAGCATACACGCTTCCTTATTTACTGATATATACTGACTTATTCAAAATTCCAAAATTTACAGATGCAATTAACACAAAAAATGCATTAGCGTTAGGAGATTCTGTTGTAGCTAGCCCTGTTACCATCAAGACTGATCTTTACTAATCGAAAAACATCCCTTTTATACTCGACATCACCTGGTGACTATACATCATTCTTTTGCAGAATACTTACAACATAGGATTGAATCTCATATACAACATTTCCCCCCTCCTTATTTTGAAGAACATTACATTAACAAATGAACCTCAATTAAAAAATTAATTGTCTTAATTTAATTTATGATTATATCAGATTCGTCTTCTTCTTTGTGTTCTTCAACCATTCTGATATGAGTTGCTCTGGTAGGCTCCTATGATGGGCACGCTCTGCGGAAATGACCCAAACCTCCGCATTTATTACATCGGGCTTTTCGAGCAGGGCAACGATTGGAGGCACCATGATCCTGACAGCAACTAGGGCATTTGCCACATTCTTCAGAACTGGAATCTCCCCTGACGTCTTGTCGAGCAGATCTATCCTTAGGTTTTCCCGGTTTGGAAGAACCTGACCGCCAAGGCTTTCAATCGTTGAAAGTTGAAATAGTTGAAACCTGATTGACACTCCCAACAATCGGTTGAAGGTCGCCACCGCTTTCTCAATCTGTCGCGCGATGCTGACTGCTTTTTCAAGAGTGAGATTGCGTTCCATTAGGAGTCTCTTTCTGACTTTCTGCGACGACGCTTTTTCTACCATTTGATCTCTTATCATCTGATCTTGTAGTTGGCCGTAATCGCAGTCCACAACTAGCGATCGCAACTCAGAGATCCACAGATCAAAGGATTCACCACACCACTACCCTGAGCACGTTGTTTGATCCGAAATCGTGATCCCACAACACTTCGTCTGTTCATCGAAGTGATGAGGTGCCATTGCGATTGCATCATCCAAGGTTAGTTCTGGATTATCAGAACCAGGCAAAGTGTAGAACACGCGTTGGCCTTCTGTTCCTAGGCGACTCACAAACAGGGCCACTCGTCGTTGGTTCCGAAACTTCGGCAGCATGGCACCACTGGCTAGAAGGTAGTTGTACATCGATTTAGTCCATGCTTTCCAAGGCACAGGTGGATCGCCTGGGGTACTTAAATATGGCAAAGGGGCAAAGTCAAGCGCTGGATTCATCAGAAGTCACCTCGTCGCCACGTGTTGTAGCTAGCCCTGTCACCATCAAGACTGATCTTTACTAATCGAAAAACATCCCTTTTATACTCGACATCACCTGGTGACTATACATCATTCTTTTGCAGAATACTTACAACATAAGATTGAATCTCATATACAACATTTTCAATTAGAATAGACGTCACAGTTGCCAAATTAATCGTTTTAAATATTTCCACAACGGATTTCATCGGTAATTTCAAAAAATCCCCAACTTCTGGGGGCTCCGTGTGTATTTGACGCATCCGTAGGTAATCTTGTAATCGTGCAGTTAAGCAGCATCTACTTTCTAAATTGTCTAAATAGCATTACACTACTGGAATTATCGAAATTTTCATGAATAAAACAATTTTTGCACTAAAACACGCTAAAACAAGAATTCAGCCTGGACGCAAAATTTTCTTAACGGGACGCAATTTAATTGAAATTCAAATTTAATTTAATTCATTTTAATTCAAATTTAACTTTATTGTAACGAGTCACACCCTCAAATTTCACTTTCTAACTCAAATTTACATTGTTGACTGTATCCAACATGTACCTTGAATGGCTTACTTTCAACTTGAACTTCGATACAAAATAGAGAAAGTTTTCAGAAATTGCTGATACAGTTAGGACAACAGAACTGCCTAAAAATATGCGGTTCGATGAGTCCCGATAGATTACGTCAATTAAAACAGCAGTTATTTCAGTGACAAATTAGAATGAGTTGGCACAAAGCAAGAAGGAAGGAAATTAGAATGAGTTGACACAAAGCAAGAAGGAAGGACTTTTGTTGTCCACTTCTATTGCTCAGCTAATTAAAAATGTGTGTACAAATTTGTGATCACTTATACTGCATTTAATATTCATCGGAGACCCATAACATTATATATTTTTTGAATGGTCATGATGAGAGAAAAATGTTTATAAAATTTTGAAAAAATTCTAAAATTTCAAAATATCGGTTTATCTGGTTTTCCTCAGGAATATGCATGCTAAAAATTGCTTTCTTTCAGGACAATATTCCCATCTCAAAACATGATGCAAAACGAAGAAAATCTGTTAAGTTTTGGATTTTTCATTAGCATTTTTTGATTTTCAAAATAGTTTGAACTTTGCCGCTTTTCCAAATTTGACAAGCTACTGTTCGCTCAGTACTTGATAGAAAATGTTTTCCTTTTCATTATCGGGACCGCTTAGGCATCATCATGAAAATCAGAAAAATATATATGGGTATCCGATGAATATTAAATGCAGTATAAGTGATCACAATTTTGTACACATATTTTCGTGTCCGTGTCGGCTCCTTTGAAGTTTGTTTAAATTAGCGCATGTGTAATGGAAAAGGCTAAATAAAACTCGAAAATGAGAGAGAAAAGCTCAGCTTGTCGTAGATTGTGATTCTTGATTTAATTGATTTAATTGTCCAATGCACTGATTATGAGCGGCGTGCCTGTGAAATCTTAATGTGAACTATGAAAAGTCCAAGCGCTGTATGAAAATGATAGCGCGAAAGATACAGGCCAAAGAAGTATTGAAGGATTACATTTTAATTATTTAACATTGGCCTTACGTGAACTATGTAACAAGGCGTAACAACCACGTGTTGTTACGTTCATTCATTTTCCCCTTCATTCTTGGGCTTCTGTTGCCCCTCACCCAGCAAAGACTTGCCTTGCAGAGAAGACTTAGTATACACCTTAGGTGTGAAAATAGGTTCGGAGGGGGCTTAACTCCCTCCCTAATAATTAAAATGAAACAAAAATTAGTTGTCTTAGGTAGTTAGATACATAGAATAATAATATCTAGTTTTTATCTTGTGTAAAATTACGTAGATCTTCGTATGCACATTTTTTAGGCAACAATTGCCCACCTAACTAGTTTGTGGGGAACAGAGAGTTCCAGTGAGGGAGAGCAATTGTTGCTAGGATTAACGGTCGGCTTCCCTTGTCTACGACCGAAAGGAAAGAAAGGGGCTTGGAGACAAGGAAGCGCCTAAAAATAATAAACATGAAATATTACTAAATAACACGGCCAAATTGGCACTTAATAGTTAGTTTTCCATAATCGGCCCCGAGAGGCCTTTATTTTGTACAATTCCGTTTTTTAATTCTTATAACTTAATTTAAATGCCAGAATTTTCCCCTTTGGTTACCTTTACGTGGTAACCAAAAAGTCTGCAAAGTTTCCCAAAATTCAGCTTGGGAAATCCATCAAAAAGGGGTCAGTTGGAGGGTCATAATTTCTTTCCCTCGTTAATCTCCCCTCCAACGGACCAGCCGCCTCGCCAACCCGCGTCGGACACACAGTTTAATATAGGGAGCTTCCAGAAATTTCTGGAAGCTCCACCCAAAATCAAAGAAAGTCCGCCCGAAAAGCAAACACCAGTGAGCTGTCAGACTCCTGTCAGCTCACTGGAAAATTTCAAACTTTCATCAGTGTTCGTCTGAGTCTCGGCCGAAAACGGTCGGTTCCCCCCCCCCAACATTAGCACGTCTTCCCGTTGTGCCAGCGCTTTGGCCAGGAATAAAAGACGTGCTTTCCCCTGTTAGGACTCGAGTTAGGGCCCTCCTCTGACCTGCACTGGTCAGAGGAGAAGATCTGAGCACACACGACGAACGCCGCACGTTGAGGGCCACATGAGCGTGCTATGCTCGGCCAGGACCTGCACTCTAGGAACGCATTTTTAGGGATTTTTAGAAGGCCTTTTGGCCCAAAATTCACCTTTCGTGGCCCTCGGGCCTTGATTTAAAAGTAATCTTGTTTGACCAAGCCACGGCCTAGTTGGCCTTTTGTTTGCAATAGGGGATTTATGCCCAAACCTTTTCCTTTTTTCTACTTTGTCGGGGTTTTGTAGAAGAACTGGGATTTTAAGGTGGTGGTATCCTTTTGTGCAGTGCTTTTGTGGTGTTTTTTGAAACGCTATAACTTTCGCAATTTTTGGAGTTGCAAAGAGCTTTATACATCGTTTTAAAGCTTATTATCAGTACATTCACATGAGCTTACAGAACTGGCAAAATTAGCAAAAAATAGCAGAAATTTTCTGACAAGCTGACACCTAACAGGATGAATATAGACCAAAAGTATTTGAACATCGATTTCTCAAAACTGAAGAATCGGCCAAAAGTTCTTTTTGCGCCACGATATGAAGGACATATGGGTCGAGGGACGTTTTTTGGATTTGGCTCAGCAGGTCTTAACGGTCGAGAAAATCGGACAAATGCACAGTAAAACGAAACTTCGCAACTTCGCATTGAGTTTTCTTGCTACTCAATATGTTTTAGCCCAAACCAAGAAAAACGTCCCTCCGCAGAAGTGCGAATTTCGATTCTGGAAGAAATCTCCGGAATCCGTCGAGCAGTTTTTGAGAAATCGATGTTCAAAGCAAAATAATCGCAGTTTTGCTAAAATGGCTTTTCGGCCAAATCTCTAGCTGAAAGCAATAAAGTCTGGCTAATAGGCATTCATAAAATGTGCATTTGGACGATGTATCGATTGAGCATAACTAAGCCAATTTTGTCCTTAACATGTGGCAGTAATTTTGAAAAAACTTATTTCCTCGAAAATGGCCATTTTTGACCCTAAAAACAGTTTTTTGATTATTCTGACTTAACCACTAGAGATAGCTCAAAGGTTGTAAGAGCAAAAATGTTCATTTTCGAGTCCTCTTTCCAGCCATACCAACCAATCCCGTGTCTTTTCTACCTACTGGGAGCTTAAGGCCAAAAACCAAAACTTTCTTATCTTTTGGCCTAAGAATACGGGACTGGTCCTAAAATGTTAAAGAGCGCGGAAACAGGTTATTTCGTAAGTTTTAGTCCTTTGCGTAAAGGATTAAAGCTGTAGGACTCAAAAATACCCGAGAGGAAACCAGTACCTTAAGTGGGGACCCACCCCTGAGTTGAGATAGGAGGTCCCTTGGTTACGACCTCAAACCAGAACTGAGCTAAGTCTAGGGAATAATTCTCCCCACAGCCGGCAATTAGAAATTGCCGGCCGTAATTGTAAAAAGTAGGCGCTACTGAAGTGAACAATATTGTCTGTAATTGTGAATTGTTGTCTTGTGTAATTCGGCAACTAAAAGTAATAGGAACTAAAGATCTGAATCGGTTTTAACTATTAATTATCAAGTTGTTTTGAAGGAGAATGGCCGACTTCTCCTAAGTTAATAAAATAATGCTGTCCTTAGCGGAATATGAATGTGCGTTTCTGGATGTTTTATAGTAATAATCGCCTGGACAATTATTACTCGTTCTGCTTTCCAAAGTTCTCAAAGTTTTAAAATTCGTAGGCTCTGTCAAAATTACAAAGTTCGGAAACTTCAAAATACTGCTAGTATTGGGACAAAATGTGCATACAATAAGTAGGTAGGTAATGTTAAAGAGTAGTTAGGCCTCATTATGGTCGTATAATCATATGTGTAAATACTGTTGTAAATTATAGTGTGAATGAGACCCCCCAAATTTACGTAAGTGGCTCCTTGGGTAAACCCCTCATGGAGTGTGAGGATCCAAGGCTAGCCCTTTTTGTAGAGTGTGAGTTATGAACCAAAATTGGGTACTTGTGAGTGTGAATGAGGGCTTACCATGTAAACCCCCTTTGTCTGATAAGGGTATTGGGACTGCCAGAATGAATGAGTGCAAAATGTTCAGATATTAGGCAGGAAAAAGGGGCCAAATTGAGTAGCAATTTGGGCCCAAAAAACATAGATAATTTAAATTCTGTAATAATTGTCGGTTAGCCGTATGACTGCTGCGAAAATGCTAATTCTGGAGTGAAATGCGCGTGAATCTACAGGGAAATGCTGGTATACGGCGATTTAAAGTGGGTTTTGCAGCCTAGGGTCACGGGGACCCCGTATTAGGTCTGCCAAATCTGTGGGATTTCCGGTCATCCGTGTAGGTTGCCCTGCGATTAGGGGACGGATGAGCCGCATTTATGGAATCTAGAGATAGCCGAATCAGGATTATAACAAAGGGATGTTTAAATTAATATGAAAACAACCAAAGTTTAGCATTGTGTGTGTCAGACATCCGATTAGCGGACTAGTAGTTTATTTGGTTCTAGTTAAGAAAACGTTCGCAGTTTTGCTGTATTAATTAGCTGGAGTTTGCGTTAACTGGGAAATGATTGATCAGTATAGCTAGGTCTAGTTAGGACAGGGGTATTAATGGTCTTGGCCTAAAATTATCATGGGCTCACGGTCGCTACCGTAATCGCTTACCCTATGGCAGTATAACTTCCCATGTCAATGGCCAAAAGATGAGCCAAACTAAAAGAAAAGAAGTAGATCCGCGCTGAGATTCGAACTCAGATTCCCTGGATTAGCAGTCCAGTACTCATCCATTGAGCTACACGGGTTACGATTAGAACAAGTTCAAGCTAGGCTATATAGGAAAGCAATTTGGCAACCCAGCACGTGTGCAGTTAAGCTAGTACATTACATGCACAAATTACGCATATGTGAAGGTAAATTTTAACCGTAATTTTCTCGCTAACACCTGGACGGTTTGAGCTGTTTCAAAAAGGAAAATGTTCAGCTCTTCAAACTCTACAAAATGACATAACTTTTAACCTAATTATTCTTCATTAACTAATTAACACCAGCAAGTTAACGTTAACACTGGAGTGTTAAGCCTGCGCAGAACGAAATCTGCGCAGGTATTAACTAATTTCAATTAGGTTTTTCTCACTAACTACTGAATATTTTTTGGTACTGTAAGCGTAAAAAATGTCCAGTTTTTCAAGCTCTACAAGAATATGTAACTTTTATTCAAATTCGTGTTCATCAAAGTTTTGCTAATTTATATGCTGATTTTGCACGAGTACTGATATGTGCTCGTGTGAAAGGGTGGTTGTACGCGCGACTCCCACTCGGCTGGCTGCTGGGGTTGCCAGCGCCGGATCGAATAGCGATTCGGTACGTCCCCTGTTAGGGCACTAGGATAAGTGGGAGGTAGATTTAGAAGTAGAAGTAGTTCGGTAGGTCGGTAGGTCGGTAAGTAGGGACTGCGTAGAATGGCTGCTGAGACAGTGAGTGAGTGAATTTTTGTATTTTTGCATAAACTGACTAAAACTAATCACATGCGAAAACACACTCAAAGTCAGCCAGTTAGTTTTATTTTAAGTTAATTAGTCAGTCCCAAACCAGCTAATAAATAATTAATAGGGATTTCACACTAAATCACCAGGTAGTTTTAAGTTAACTTTAATATCACGTAGGTCTTTAGCTAGTTAGCATAAGTAAGTAGGTAGGCATCAATTAAGACAATTATTATAAGTATTTAGCAATTGACCATCTTCCAATATCAGAAATTCACTACAAATGTCCAGTTTCGTATGTATATTTGACCTAATCTATTGGTCACGGGAAATGAACCCATTTCCCGTGACAAATTTTTAAAATCAGGCCGGACACGAGTCGAAAACGTTATTATTGGCCAGTATTATTGTTTGCCCTGAAGATTGTGCAAAATTTAGTCAGAATCGGTGCATTTCACTTCAAAATGACCCTAGAAGGCCGGTTTGTGCAAAGGAAGGACAAAAACGAACGAAGTCCGAGTATAGGTTACAAACAGCGCATTTTTCGTACACTTCTCAAGAATGTTTCGTCTAGCTATAAGTTCAGGCAGGCCCAGCCGGGCCAAAGGTGGAAACCTTACGAATCATGTTGTCCAAGCAAGAAATCACGGCAAGTTTAACTGAATTCCGAAAGTACAAGCTAACAGAGGCCAGGAAGGCCCAATTAGTGACAAGAAGTTACCAGAAACGGTTAATATTGCCAAAAAGGCAATAACCAACGATTTTCAGTCATTCTTTAACTCACAAGTTCAAATGGGGCCCAAAATGCACATTTTGGGCCTGGAAAGCAAAGGAACGAGTAATGGTTGCTGGGTTCGATTCCCGCACCATAATCTTGTACTAATGGGTTTTAACCCATTTGATTCAGGTGCGGAGACGAAGCTACGCTGCTCTATCCAAATCTGAACTGCCCGTGGATCATTAGTCGTGTGTGTCTCAGATAATCAGAAGTAGTTGCTCATTGGTGGACCGCAGGAGTCCGGATCAGTCGTTTCAGTAGTCAGTCAGATAGTTGGAACCAGTCAATTTTGGAAGGTACATAGACGGCCTGTATTGCCGAGTAGTGGATTGAGACAGAGACAGCGAGCGTAGCACCGCCTGATCAAAGTGGGAGGCTAAACCGGAAACCGCAAAGCTAAAATCTAATTCTTGGAAAAAGGACTGAAACACTATTTCGCTTTTCTATCACGTCATGAATTCAACCGTTTTCCCCATCAGTTTCATGTCGAGAGGCGTTTCTCCCGTGTCTCTGGCTTAATAGCCAAACCCAACTCCGCGAAGAAGGAGAAGTGAGCAGATTCTGTGAACTTTGTAGTTGTTTAAATTTCATTAACCAGGAATAAGTAAGGCAGAACCAGGAAACTCCCCATTTTCTCTATTTCCTCAAAAGACACTTCCGTACAGTAACCCTGTCTAGGTGTTGGAGCGGACCTTCGGGAAAGCAGTGTCCAACATTCGGGGACTCACCCATAGACCGATCCCAGGTTTAGTTTGGTTAATAATTGTCTGTTTGTAGTTTTTATTGGTAGTTTGATATTCCGTTTTGTAAGGATGGATAAAGAGTCGCACAGCAAAAGCATATGGGCGCACGAGAAAGCATATAGGTAGTTAATTAGCAGAGTGTTGGAGACACTGTAATAGTTAGGTAATAGAGACAGAGTTTGAGAAAAGGAAGAAGAAGAGGTACCACAGAACCTTGTCCCTAAAATACATATAAATTGGGGTAATATTGTCCTAAATTAGGATAATATTAATAGTCAACTAAAGACGGTAACTGGCAACTCTGGTACAGTAAATCGAACACTGTACTGACCTGTAATTGTGTTTATCTTTGCACAGCTTGTAACGACCCCTCGTAATAACGCCTGTTGTATTGTAATTGTCATCTTGCTTAAAAAGTGTACCCATCATAACTGTACAAGTCTTAATAAATAGTTGGTGTGTCAGACTTAGAGTCTTAGAGTTGAACAGAGAGGCGCGATTGTCTCTGAAAGCCAGGCGCGATAGCCACACGAGGAATTCGCAGCCCCAGGATCGGATCAGGACTACTCAAGGTAAGTTCTGGTCAGGAATTGGAAGACTCATCATCAATCCAGCGATCAAGTCAACGCAAGTGCTGACCCCTCTTGCTGATCTGCTGGAATCCAGTGCACTAAACTAACTCACAAAGAAGACCCCTACAAAGGTTGGCCGCAGGGAATCTCTGATTTTGGAACACCACCTTTCAGAGATCCGGTGCTTAAGTCTGCTTCGATAAGTGGACGTGCTGACCTTCCGTGTGATGTAGTTCTAAAGAGGATCGAGATTCGGATCTCACTAACTTCATTACACATGCGTGAAGATCCAAAGCTGCAATTTCAATGCTTGTGTATGATGATGAAACGCAAAATGTAGTACAAATGGCTTGACTTGATTCACAGCTTTCGCTAGCCTGGATTAAACCCTGCAAAAGTGTTAAAACTACCCATTTTTGGGGTTTTAACATAAAGAGGAATAACTTTCGAAAACAGCAATTTTGAGCGATGACCAATTATAACTTTAACTCAGCGTGATGAGAGCTTTCAAATGAGCCCAAGTTTTTAGCGATCGGAGCAACTTTTATTTTTCGGGAAATGGACCTGTTGGAATTAAGTGTCGCCAAAAAATCACTTAATTTATACATATTCATGTTCTCCTGAACGAGATCTTTAATTTGATACCAAACGCGACTACTTTTCGCATATTATTTCATTTCCTACAGTTTTTAAAATTTACGAAATTTTAAATTGTAAAATTTTTAAATTTTTTAAAATTTTTGAAATCTCTGATCTCAAAGCTTTCAGAAAATACATACATTGTCATACCCAACTCAAACTGCACACTTCACATACTGCACAATGTTCAGTCTTTTGGTCCTGTTTAAGTTTGCTAGACTAAGTTGCTTTTGTTGTTTTACAGATAAATAGGATGATGGATCCGAATGCGCATGCTTACTTTGTATTTTATATCGTTTTCGAATGCGTTCTGCAAACGGTTTGAGAGAACGCTATATTCGATTAATCTGTAAGGTCCCGTCAAATACTTCTGGTCGAACAGTTATGTGCTGTCACGGCTAATTGGGCATTAATATGGAAATAAGCTTATATATACAAGACAGAGATTAAGTACTGTTCACTACAGGAGCGAAAACAATGTTCGCCTATGTGACCAATTCACCTGTTGCTTTAGTGCTAATAAGTATCAGGCTCATGTCAAGGTCATGGAACGACAGTAGGGGAAATTGGGGGAGACCGATGACCCTCACATGAGACATTTCCGTAATCGATGCGTAGATATTCCTAGCGAGGAAACAAAGCTAGTCTAGCAAGCAAAGCAAAGAAAGTCAAGGTTCAAAGAATTTTTGAACAACCATACTCATTTGAAACAACTCTTAGGGAGTTTTAAAATTTCGGTAGGAATTGCTAAACGTGGATTAAAACTGTAACTTTTAAGTGATGTTCGGCAAACACTGTAGATGTAGATGAACTACTGATGGGACGACGACTGCGAACTGTCATAGATCTACTACATCCCTCCCTGCCCACTAAAGAAGAATATTCAATGGTAACGAAAACCCAGCGTCCAGATATTTGCTTTTGGATGACTCGGGGTGCGCACTAAATTTTGGGCAGGGGTCAAGATGGGTTCCAGCGGTTGTCACACATGTGGCGGTCCGCAATCTTACTGGGTAAGACCCATTCAAAACCCAAGCTGAACTGTCGACGCCATATCGATCAACTTTCAAAGAAGGGATGTTAAGGTTACGGGCCTAGACAAGCCAGAAGAAATGTCTAATGGGAAGATGCACACCGAAGAAACATAGGATGAAGTCCTGCAAGAGAGCGGTTTGAAAGCAAGCCGAATAAATGAAAGAAAAGTCAGAACTTTCAAAAATCCAGGTGTAGCCGGAAATCTAGCTCCCGCATCCCGAAATATACATACCGGTCCGCCGCAGCGGACACACAAAAAGAAAACCATTGTACAGTTTACATATTACTGTTACATTCGGGAAATGGGCTGTTTTACAGACCAAACTGATACAATTGGCTTCAATTACTGCGACTCGATTAGTGTGTGCTTGTAATTAGTTTTTGCGCTAAAGTAATTTTTGTGTTGGCGTTGCGTTGACAATCAAAACAAAAATTCATCAGTGCTTTGCACTACCTATTCCATTCTTGTCAATTTTGTGAATCTGTAATGTATGCGAATTCTGCTCTTCCGTGATGATATTTTATTTCTATAAGGAAAAGTTACATACCTCACCAACTTCCTGTAACTTCGTGGAACACATTTCATGTTTGCTGCAAGTGCATGTAAATTTTATGTAGGTTAGTGAATGGTTCCTTGGCCGCTAATAAATTGCATGCTATAAGTATTAGGTACAAAATTCCGGGTATGTCGTTACGTAGGAGCTGTCTTGCACAGCAACTTCTTTAGCATATTTTTGTTAGTTTTGGTTAGTTCCTTCGTTTCTGTTGCATTATTAGTTTTACGCTTTACAAAAATGAAATTAAGAAATTAGTTTCATTTCCATTCAAGTGATCCCTTTCTTCAAGCTATGCTAATTTTCTGCTAAAAGGTATTAATTTTTAAACAATCTGTTTTAAGTTTAATAGCATGGCAAATAAAAGTAAAAGTGAAAGTAAAAGTTTCAAAATCAAAAGTCGTTGGTGCATAATTTGTCAGTTTTCAATTTTTTGTTTGATGACTCTTGGCCTATGTGTTTGTTAAATTAGACTCTGAAGGGATCATTTACGAATATGTGTTCAATCTATACATTCTGTTGTTTGTAACTATGGTAACTGTTTGCACAATAAATAGGCTTTAAATAACTGTCAGTTTATTTACAAAATTCCCTCCTACAACGCGTCTACCTATCTCTCACCTTCAGCGACCTTTTGAAGGATATTTGGTCAAACTGTCAAATTTTCTTGAAAAATTTATTGGAACCAATTCCTTGCAGAACCACAGATGCAAGGCGAGTGCTGTCCACAAATAATCAAAACTAAGATGAATAATAAATATGGGTTTGGTTGGACAGGTTTAGTCTTAAGTGAAAGCTTTACTGAAAGGATTTAATTTTCTAGCTGTATGGAGGAAGAACAACCCAAGATCATAGCGTTGTCAAACAAACGCATACGGATCTACAATAATAAATAATAATCAGAAATTAAGAAAACAGAAAAAATAAGATGCCAAGTTTTGATTCAAATTATATTGAACTTGTGGAAGCTTTATCTGGTATTTTGTGTTTGTGTTTGGTTTGTTTTAGTTCCAGTTCGAATAAATTGCTGAATAAATTTTTTGAAATAACGTTTCGTTCTCAATTTCAAAAGAATTAGCTTTTAATTTTAGTTAAAGTATTTTTATCAAAAAGTAACTGGACCCAGTCCGATTCTACGAAGCAATGAAACTGAAGCACAAGCACCATCACAACTTCGAAACTGTCAGTTATCCACCCTCATCTCATTCCTTTGGCAGAACTTGAGGGAGGGAAATGTCAAGTTAACTCATTTCAAATTGAACTTTTCCTCTGTCTTGTCTGTCATACTGTCTCTAATCCATTCCACCTCTCCGTTTAATCCTCCTGTCCATCTTTACAGTGTTTAGGCTGAAGGTTAGCGCAGTGGAATTCTCATAAAACCTTCCTCACTGATGTTTCACAAAAGTCACATACAGCCAAGGAAGCAGGGCGCTATAGTTAATTAGATAGACTCCTTGTATTTGGTGACTCTACATTCAGTGTCCATAAGTATATATGTGTTCGTTTACACGCCTCTGTTCACTTCCCATTTGTAACTTACAAAGATCAGATCAGTTGAAAGGAGGAGGGTTTTGACTTTGCACCGTCTAAATTTATGCATGGCGGAATTTTTGCACCAGGTGGTTTACCTGGCCTTCTCCAATCATGAATAATAGATGCCTTAATATCGTTGATGGAGTGTACAAACCTTAGGTAGATTGCAGGGTGTCTCACAATTTATATTCCAACACAGTAGCTTCGGTCTAGTTCCAGGGCTTCTCACTCCATCTTTCACCTATCTCTTATCAGCTTATCATATTAAAGCTTCAGTTGACCAATACACATCCTGATGGTAGTGTTTTTCTAAATAGCTTGTTTTTGTGATGCGTACTCACGTAACATCACTTCATAAGAAAATTGATAAAATGTAAACATAATTTTTCTTTTTGTGATGAGCAATCCACGGTTTATTTGTGGCCAATTTCGTGAAACCTTTAACGTATTTTTAACTTTATTTTGCCCTTGCAAAGGTTTTGTTTAAACATTGCAAATCATTATTAGAGTAGTATAATATTGATAGAAATTATCTAATAAAAAATTGCACTTGTGAAATATGAACCTGACAGTGATACTCAACTGAGTCAAAAAATAGCTTGCACTTTTTCTCAAGCACTTCATCATTATCCTTATATTGCATTCGGACAGGATAACTCATAAGCTTTACGTTTGCCCGAGTCCTCACGGGCTTAATGAGAACGCTCGTTACAATATCAGAACAGTATTATTCTAGTAAGCTAGACATGGTAACACCGTGTCTTGTATCAAAGCGTTAAAAGCTACTTGGAAGGTTGCTGCTTGAACTCTCACCGGAGGCGCGATTGTACTTACTGTGCATAACTTTCACCATTTTTATCTGCATAATTTAATATACAAAATATTCCTCTCCTAACAACCTTGCTTACATGCAAGCGCTGGTTCGCATTTCAAAAACATCACTTCGGTTTGAGAACGATTTTAAACTATAAGCTTGGTAGTCTGGTATTGCCTGAGTGATTCAATCGGCAGAGCTTTGCTCTAGATCGCCAAAGGTTGTGGGTTTGATCCCCCACCTGAGGCCCTAATTTTTCTGGCTGGAGGTGCTGCAATAGCAAATTTCTTCTTTAAATTCTATAATGGACAGTTTTTGCAAGCAGCTTTTACTTGTTGTTCCTTTCTGTTTGTATTTGCGAAACGTTTTATGTTATCAATGACAGTATCAATGGTAATTTTCACATGCAAAGCACATCTTTGCATTATCCGAGGAATATCGTTAGCCGTGGTTCAACTTTATTGCTTGTCACCTCAGCTTGTTTACTTATTTAAATTAACTGTTGGTTCATAATATAATTCAGCCTTATTTAATCAGGATAAGCGTTTCATCTCTGTGGTACTGGAATATCTGATGCTATGTCGAATTATCCAATTCAAGTTTTCTAGTATATATTCCCCACATAGCTAGTGTGAAGAATTGACCAGTCCTGTTGTATATGTCACGTACTATTAGACCTATCGTTCAAACTGCCTGGTTGTACGTACAAACAACCTGGAAACAGATTGTACGTTCAGCCAAACTGTCACAGCAGGAGACTTGGGACACTTATATGCTTTGCCGTAACGGATATGATATTTATGCATGTGTACAAATTCTGCACATCAATTAAGTACGTATGCACTTGTCTACTAAGAATGTATGTGTTAAATTTCCGTACCTATATGCCACTTCAAATCTACGAGCATTACTGTCAAATTTATACACTATAAGTATTACTGTAACACCTATATCCTTATATGGAAAAATTTGACTCCATTTTAGTTTATTGTGTCGACGATGAAAACACAAACACAAATGAACACAAATAAAGCGGTTAAGACAGCAGCACAACGGGGCGTTACAAAATCAACAGCAGGGTTAGTATAATAGCTTCAGACATGCACAGAAAATTGGTTATATAACATTAGCGATTAGTACAAGCACTCAAACCACAACGTTTATGACACTTAGTACTACATGGAAAACCAGCACAGAAACATTTACAAGTACGTTTGGAACACCCAGAAGCACAATTACAGGTAGAATTTGAGTTTTTACTATAAGATGTAATAGAACGACATGCACCAATAAAGCTAACAGGTTGATCGGAATTGAAACTGATATCAGTACAGGAACCAGTCCAGGCAGTCACTTGATCAGTATGGATTCGTTCGGTCAAAATTCCAGCTGACGTTTGGAGCTCGAGCGAATCACGATGGATTCCCAAAACCTTTGCCGGCATATTTTTTGGGCAAACATTGGATCTGTCAACTCTGGGAATCTTAAGGGCTACTATGTCGCCTTCGGCAAATGGTGGGCAATGGCGTTTTGCAGACTCGTACTTATTCTTCTGTGATTCTCGATTTTTTAGATAATTGAGAAAAGCAGGGCAGCGTTGGCGCACTTCGTCAATCGTGGTTCCCATTGAATCAGCAACGTTCTTAACCTTGCTAACAATAAAACTGCCAGCCATCAGCGGTTCAGCGAAAGGATCAGCCTCAGGTTGAGCCAGCACCTCGACGATTTCAATGCACACCTCGTCAGCCAGCAGAAAGTGGCCATGGACCACGTTTCTCAGCCGCTTGTAGCCGATGGCTTTAATTTCTGGAGGGTCGGGAGAGAAGACGATCACAGGCTGTGGGCAATCTAGAGTAGCAATATCGTGGCCATCTTCTGGTTCTTGATTTTCCTGTCCTCCCTCTTCTTCGTTTTCTTCTTCTTTTCCTTCTGCTTCTTCTTCTTCTTCTTCTTCTTCTTCTTCTTCTTCTTCCTCTTCTTCTTCTTCTGCTTCTTCCTCTGTCGCTGCATCCCCTTCCACATAGCTGACATTGATATCACGAGACTCTCTGGCAAACATTACAGCAAATGGGGTGCTTTTCAGAGTGTCCGTGAATGTGGTATTAATGTCAAAAACAACTTTACTGAGAGCAAGTGCCCATTCAGACGACTGGTTTTGCTGCATCCAAGCCAAAAGGCGGTTTTCCAGGGTCTGATTGGCACGCTCGATCAGGCCGTTGGTTTGAGGGTGCCGAGGACGGGAGAAAACGTGCTTAGTGCACGGAAAATCATTGAGCACATGACGCATGCATTTGCCACTGAATTCGCCGCCGTTATCGGTCTGGAAGATTCTAGGGGCTCCAAACGTGCAGAAAACTTGCCTAGTAACATCACTGACCGCCTTGCATTCCTTTGATTTCAGAGGGTAAGCAATACTGAATTTGGAGAGATGATCTTTAAAGTGCAGGATCCAACAGTATTCGCCATCCGGGTTTCTTCGGAAATCGATACAGTCGGCCTGCACTCTTTCCCACACACCTCTGGCCGAAATGGGCTTGCCAGCTGGTGGCTTAGGGATAGGTTTCTTGGAACAGCATATATCGCACTTGGAAACATAGTCAACGACTAGTTTCTTCGGAACACAATGGTAGGTTCTTGTCAAGCCACGCCAAGTACTCAGTATATATATATATATATATTCAGCATATATATTCAGTATCAAGCTATATTATACTGAAATTAAAAAATTTTAATATGAAATGTAAAATAATAACGTCATTGAAAGAATAACGTCATCGTACAAAAAATCTCAAAAACACCGAAATTAAAACCAATTCTTTTCTGAAAGCTGATTAAATGTAATTTAGGTACTTTTAAAGTTAGCATAAAATGCAAGAAAATGTATATAATGTTTATAATGTAAAATTATAACTCTGTATAATAAGTCTAATATAAAAGTATTCTGTCAACCTAATGCCGAAAAATAACACATATGGCTGAAAATTTAAAAACGGCAGGGAACTTTTGTAAAACCGTACAGCAGAGCAGAATAAACTGAACATGTCTGAAATTTTTCGGTCGGACTATACAAATTGTTAAAGTATAATCTTTCAAAGAGGCGCCGACATTTCTGACGGCTGAGATGGCGCCGACATTGTTTGTTCTTCATTTCAGTTACAGTATGCCTCCTTGACCTTAGACATGTCACTTAAGACTTATTAATTCGTATTAGTACACAGGTGCATGCAAGAATTAGTGTGGGGAATTTGTACACATGCATAAATATCATATCCGTTATGGCAAAGCATATAAGTGTCCCAAGTCTCCTGCTGTGACAGTTTGGCTGAACGTACAATCTGTTTCCAGGTTGTTTGTACGTACAACCAGGCAGTTTGAATGATAGGGCTAGTAGTACGTGACATATATACAGACTGGCGGCTACTTGATGCATCATCTGGTCCTGTTACAATGACACAGGCACAAACGACACCACAGTTGCTTTATGTTATCAAGAGTACATAATACCAAGTCACACTCTTAGTTATTAAGGCCGGGGACATCATCTGTACGATAACGGCTGACCACCCACACAAATTAGACCCCAGTGACCCCTCCCACAAACGAGTACCTAGTGCACATTTGTGTACCATTACTCGATTGTATTTTTATATGTTGAAGCTCGAAAGTGTCCAGCTGCTGATAGAACGTTTTTGGCTTCAACACATAAACTTACAAGCGAGTGATGGTACGCAAATGGGAACTAGGTACTCATTTATGGGAGGGGTCACTGGGGTCTAATTTGTGTAGCGGGTCAGCCGTTATCGTGCAGACGATGTCCCCCACTCCCCCCAACCTAATAACTAAGAGTGCGACGCTTGTCATACTCTTAGTTATTATGTACTCTTGATAATACATAAGAGTATGACAAGCTTCACACTCATGTATATATTATCAGCTCGCTACATCCTCTGCACGCTGTCGACTTACCCTTCCCCCATAAATCAGATCCCCCTTAACAAAGCAAATTCGAACGCTATGCTTGCACGCTAAAGCTCGAAAGCACAATTAGTCAGTTGGTTCAAAGTGCACCTGTTGCTTGCAAACGTAGCGTTCGAATCTTTGTGAATTTATTGGGGGGGGGGGTCAGCCGATAGCGCGCATCGGATGTAGCGAGCTGATAATACGTAGCGTATGACGCTTGTCATACTCTTATGTACTATGTACTCTTGATGTTATTTTGCTCCAACTCGTTTTCACTTAGAAGGTAGTGTCCGTTCAACACCTTTTGGAATGCGCTAAAAAGCTGCTATTCGGGAAGAATAGCATAACAACACGCCTGTACTGCATTTCTGCAACTTTAAAGAGATTTGCATGAAATCTGAAATTGCCAAATCCTTCTGAGTAAATCTACAAAGGCTGACGATTGTAGCCCCTCTCTATGGGATTCGATTCTTGAAAATGTCTATCGTCTTCTGATACGTATGAAACCAAATATTCTTGTTCCGGTACTGTAGTGCGTGAGTTAAATGTCATGGGACTTTGTGTACCATCTTAGAGCTTGAGTACATAACAACTTCCGAGAGGGTGTCCTCCAAAAATGTTAATTTCAAATTTACCTCACCTCAAAACGAGCAAAAAGTAAATATTTTAAAAATTTATTTTAACAAATTCAGCCAAAATATCGGAAAATTAGTAATTTTAAAATCATTTTACGGGTTTTTATGCAATTTTCCGAGAAAATCATAAAACAGTGATTTAAATATTGTAAGCGAAGTTTGGTCAAAGTTGCATACTCTCTTTTCGTTCTCATCAATGGAGTCCTCCCACATTTATTCCACCACCATACTATCGTATGCTAACCATCCCGTCTAGTTCTTTTGTGGTAAATAACCATGTAAGCATATTATCAGCTCTAAAGAAGAAGATAAACTTGACTGTTGCAGGCGTCCTCTGTTTATATTCAAATTATAAGGTGCCCTCTTGACAGGGGACTCAGTTTCCGACCTCCGTATATCAGAAAACCAAGAAGCAGAGAGACTGCCACACACATGCATGTATGTACCTGAAAGACTTCTAGGTATATCCAATTGTTTTGCATATAGGATATCCCACTTATCAACAAGGGAGTTAGATGAATTAAATTTTCACCTGCACTTTAGAGCCGAGATCACGCACACACCTATACACGCTTTCTGACCTGTTCGAGCACATTTCATAAGTTAGACACCCTTTTCCAGGCTTGCTGACTTACCTCTAGAGTAAAACTGGGCCTATGCTCTCATTCTCTATAGTGTCTCATGTATATCAGTATTTGCATTATTATAAAAGGAAACTAATACTTGATACGAACTTTGTTATTGGCCATTTAGTTTTAGCTACACTTGAAGCAGTAATTGTACTGGCGTATTCAATCAAATTGACCAAACTTAGCATAATTAATATTCTGCAGCTGTAGATATATAATAAAACTATCACCAAGAGCCCATTAGTAACTATGAGTGACAAGCGTCACACTCTTAATTATTGGAACCCTTGGTTTAATGAAGTCAAAAACGATCAAAGCGGCACTGTTGCTTGGTTTTCTCTAGAACTTAAGTTATTTCTTAAATACATATGAACCTCGTAGACTTGTGAGCATCCATAGAAGTTTGCACTTTCATAATTATAAGAATTTCTGATATTTCAATATTCAATAATTTCAAATTCATTCATATCATAATAACTTCATATATCCCTGGCTTTGAGAAAATCTGCATTGTATATCAGTTGCTTTGGCATAATTGTGGAAATAGATTACTTAGAGCAATTTAAACTTAAAGCAATTATAATGTGTTTGCTTTTTGCAGGTTAGATGGTATCTGTTTCAATATTGCACGTCATTCATGCGAGCAGTCCGTACAAAGCTCCTGTGAGAATTCGTTTTGTTCGTTCGGCTCGCATTAATGGCTAATCCATTATTTAATTATTAGTTGTCAATTCTGGATTACACGATTATTATTTCTGGTAAGTACCTAATATGCATGAATGAAGGTTCGTTTAGGCAGACATTGGCTTTGATAAGGTCAACCAAGTGTTGGGTACCAAGACGACCCTAAAACAGGAGGAGAGTCACTCACTGTGTACTCTAGAAACCAGGACCTAGGGGAGAGAGCGATCAGGGCCATCAGCTGAACTTTCATATCAGGCCTTCATATCTTTTAATGAGCTTTACTTTGCAGTTTGAAAAAATTCAAATCAATGAAACGAAGCTAGATTGTATTTTGTTTGTCGAAAGGATTTGCATGTTCTAATTTCAGGACTGTGGGCAGCATTGAATCAACAACACAAGTTCTAAAATTTGCAAAATTTGCCATTGTTTTGTGTTTACAATATACGTCCTCCAGGTCTAAAAGACAGGTTTATGCTACATTAGCTGAAGACTTTTAGTCAACTTTGATTGCGTAAGAAACTTCCAGTTTTGGTGTCCCTCTTTATAACAATCTATCTAGACCGGATGTAACCTTTGTTTCTTCAAGTAATGCTCACATTCTTCTAATTTACTTTTGCTTGTAAGAGTGGCCAATTCAAACTGTTTTTTAGTTATTTATTCAATTCTGTAAATCTTTTAAAACTTGTGGAAGGCTCAGCATATAAATTCTGGGACTTTACATAAGATTGTGGTGCTTAAGTTTGGAATGGTTGCCCAGCCCACGACTAATAGATATTTTATTGCTAGCAAGATATTCTGTAATTGGTGGTCTATTTGTGAAGTATTCTTTCAAAATCAGATATTTTAAAACATGATAAAAGTAGGTTTCTGAGGTCATGTACTCAATCAAAATATGTTTTTCTTCCATCTCAGGCGCTGGGTGATTTTCTGCCAAAATTGTTGTAGCTAGCTGCTAACGGTTATGGCCAACAAGAGCATGTATCGCTTTGTTTTCAACAAGTAGTATTATTTCGAAGTCGTTTTACAAGAACACTTTCAACTACTTTCAAAAAGTAAGGTAAAACAAACCGCATCAGCAGCTTCCTGATGACAGAGCGCAATAAATTGGGAACTGAACGAGCCCTGCTGCTGGGCGTCGTTTCGTCCCCTGGCGATCAACTCCATTCACACATGATGCTAAGCACATATACTCGCCTTACAAAGAATTAATGTCCACATATAAAACAGTAAATTATCCACGAACGCCATAAAGCGACGGGTATTCATAAGGTTCCGGTTCCGTCATCCATAGGAATGACAGCATTATTGAGCTCCTTCAAATGAAGGACTTTCATATGAAAACACATCAACGTACGTACACATAAACTCATATGTCACTGCCGTAAAACAAACATCTTTCATATGCACTTGTAATCGGAAACAAATTAACTTCTTTGATAATTCGAAAATATTTTTGTGATATGCTTATCACGAAGAACTCGTTATATATATATAACCAAGAGTACATAATATATAAGAGTGTGACAGCAGGGGCCCGTTGCATAAAAGTTATTACTAATAAATTATTAGTGATTAGTTGATTAGTGTAGCAGTATTAATGAGCAAAACTATTAATAGAATCAACAAACTTTGACGTTTTCGGTATTATTTTGCAGATAATGAAGTGACTAATTCAAAAATGGCCAAGACTTTTAATAATTTTCGCCTACTCAATAGTTTTGATCACAAATATCAGAGAAAACGCAATTTTCTAAGGTTATTTCGTTGGCGTAGTCCGAATATTAATTATACACCACTTTTTAATATATAGTTCGTTAGAACATCTTAAAGGCTATAAAAGGACATATAGAATAACACTCAGGCTCTTCCACAACTTTAGTTATTTTCAATCAAACTGCTACACTGATCAACTAATCACTAATAATTTATTAGTAATACCTTTTATGCAACGGGCCCCAGGTAAGCTCTCTGTTATCAGCTGTAGGTACATGCTATGTTCGCTAACGGCTGACCCCCCCACAAATGTGTATGTGCCCTTCAAAGAAATTCGCACGCTATCTTTACGTGTTAATGTTCGAAGCAGACGCACATTGAACCAACTGAGTAGTTGTGTTTTCGAGCTTTAAAAGCTCGAAAACACAACTACTCAGTTGGTTCAATGTGCGTCTGCTTCGAACATTAACACGTAAAGATAGCGTGCGAATTTCTTTGAAGGGCACATACACGTTTGTGGGGGGGGGGGGTCAGCCGTTAGCGAAAATAGCATGTACCTACAGCTGATAACAGAGAGCTTGCCTGCTGTCAGACTCTTATGTATTATGTACTCTTGACATACACTGACTGACTAATTGACTGACTGACTAATCACAGTAATCACACTAATCACAGTAACTGACTAATCACAGTAATCAGACATTCTAACCAAAGTGCATATATGGATTAAAGTCATAGTTCAAAACTCATTTATATCTTAAGTTTTCCAATGTTTCATTGGGATAAAACAATTTTCCAGTTTCCATAGGTGAAATTCATAGGTATTAACATAGCTCGAGTGCAACGCTCTGAAGAGTTAGTTACAGGCGAACAGAGCAGGAAGCATTCGCAGTACTGTAAAAGCTACTACCTTTTAATAGTCACGACACAACACTAAAAAGGGATCAAAACTTTATTCAAACTTAATGTTATATTTATCGCGCTTATATATTCCTCAATGCGCTCGCCTGTTGAAGTCGCCTATTAAATTGAAAGTAGTCGCCTATTGCCTATTGCAATTGAAAATTAGTTTCATGCAACGCTAATGCAAAAAAGAATTCAAGCCCTAATGTTGCAGAATCTGACTTGAGAGCAATCTCTGCGGCAAACGTTAACTTCAATTCATTCAACACCGACAGCATCCGGCGAATCGCCTGCAGAACTCATGTTCGGATGGAGAATGCTGACAAAGTTGAATTCCACAGTCTACAGCTTTTCAGTAGTGTTGTTGCCCGGCCGGTTTTTTGACTCGGCCGGCCGGACCCGGCCAGCCGAGCTTGTGAATCCGGCCGGCCGGCTGGCCGGGTGATGCAAACCGGCCGGCTGGCCGGGTAAAACAGGCCGGCCGGCTGGCCGGGTAAAACAGGCCGGCCGGCCGCCCGGTCAAAAAAAGCCGGCCGGTACCTGTTTTGCCCTATTTTTCGTGTGTTTTGCAAAATATTTAGCATTAATTGATGCATACAGTTACTCCTAGTTTTGTATAACAGATAAAATCAAGTAGTATCCTTTTTCTGAAGACCGGCCGGCCGGCCGGCTGGCTGCATCTGCCCCGGCCGGCGGGGTGTGGGCCGGCGGGGTTGGCCGCGGCCGCCCAACAACTCTACTCTTCAGATGAAAAGGAAGAAGTGCTGGAGAATCCACAAGCCATCAAGATTAAAGTTGGAGACTATGTTGTTCGTATAAAGTTGCCTCAAGTTCGCACAGGAGAGTTACAGTGCAGCAACCCAAAACAAGTGATTGCCCTGAAAGGTTCCTTCCTATACCTTCGAATTGGAAAATGTTTCTGTTTGGAACTCACGCAAGCGTCGAAATTGCACAGGCAACCACAGAACGATCCAAATTTACATTGGTCGTTGCCCCCCGAAACCGTTCAACCGCAAGAAAGACATCGAGCAGACGCTATTGCCAGAGATGCCGCCACAGTGCCCGAGGCTCCTGCACCAGAGCTTACCCGTTGTCCAAGCACCTACCTACCATCCCGATACAATCTTGTTACTAGAACCTACGAAAGAGGAAGATACTTTTATTGAGCCAAACCAATAAAAAGAAGGGAACATGTGGAATCTCCCAGAAACATGAAAAAACTAAAGATATAAATTAATTACAAACTGTGACTTTTAAACAATCTAAGTATGAACTCTGATTAGTGTGTGATTAGTCAGGTATATGGTAAGGTGATCGATAGAAACCAGATCTTTGAATTGCTCGTCATTAGCATGTCACACTCAGCCTATTTACCTATTGCCTATTGAACCTATTGACTTATTGAAGGTTTTATGTAACGGCCTCCTGAACTTGCCAGTATTTTTTAAATCTATTTCAGTTTTGAACACTTCAACTCAGCATTTCAGCAGTTTCATTCGCAGTCAAATTTTATTCAGTACTGGTAAGGTTACTCAAAATTTAAAAATGTTAATTTTCAACTGACATAAAACATTCGATGCCTTTCAAGACTAATCTAATGCGTTTTAAAAACAAATCTGCAAATTAAAAACATAACCATTAAAAACACAATCAATTATGTAAGGAAAGCTGCTGGCAAATTCAAAACTATAGAAAGACCTGGTGAATAACTTTAATAGTAAGAATAATACCGCGCATTACATTCCACTGTATCGTTAGCACTGGCGTGAAACAAACGCAAAATACGCTGATTGGTTGCCCTCGCTGTCCTGCAAAATGCGTCAGCGAAACGTGGACTGGTGGACATTGGATCCAAAGTAGTCAGCATGACTTCAAATATGTATCTGTACTTAGCTAACTTTATCAGATGGAACAAATATCACAGCAAACATTTTCTATCCGACATGCAGTTTACGCTGTCCATCTCAAACAAGTAAGCAGTCTGCTACTGACAAATCCATGACATCCAATCATATTCAACTGTTGTTGCTTTACCCAAGTTTCTTTTGAAATGAAGTCAGTCTATGTATGTATGAGTGGTCAGTTTCGTCTGATATCAGATGGAATTCCCATTTTCGTCCAACAAAAATTGCCATGTCAGAGTTGACTCAGATTGTCGTTTACATGCGAGAATTTCATCTGACATTTGTTTAAAGGAATTTTGCATCTGACAAAATCAGACGACAGAGTTTTAGAAATTTTGGAGGAAAGAGTTTTCAAAATGCTGTAAATAATCAGCTTCAGAAAACGTATTTAGTATATGTATCCACAAATTTACATATAATTAGACAAAATTTTATTTCTGTTTCCTCAAGAGTTTCAGTCAGTTTAGTTAGTTACCGTGGCATCTGGTAATCTTATACTTATTGACATAAGATGTCTAACCTAACCTAGCATCTTCTTCAATAGGAAAATTCTTTTCCTATACTGTTTCTGTGGCTGTGGTATCTTGTTTTAACCATTGATAAGTCATGACTACGACAGAAACGGTACGAGTTGGAGTAAAGCAAGAACTGCTGCCTGGACTTCAGGCTTGTCTGGAAAACGATGTTTGCAAAAATCCAACTAACTTATTTTTCCGGCAAGTTTTTAAAGCACTGAAAGTGGGGACAAATTTGTCTGGCTATCCCGCCTTTAATCCAACGAAATCGCGGGATTCAGTCATAGATGCCTTTTTCAATGCAACTATTGATACGGTCCCCATGTTTATGCAGCTAAATATGGAATCCCTGGATTTGGCTTACTTCGTATTTCCATATCAACAGGAGAGGGCCCTCACTGCTTACATGCTAAAATCTCAAGGTCATAGTATGCCTCAAAAACTATTTCTCAATGACTTAGCTCATGGCGGTGAATATATGATGTTTCCGTTAGTTGTAGCCTTTGTATTAATGCTGGTGTCTTGGACTTGGGTGCAGCTGCATCCTAAAAGTGGATATAAGTTGGATAGCTGGGTGGAGATGCTGATAGTCTTCTGTTTCCACGTCACTCCAACAGTAGTTTTGGTAAGAGCTGTGGAACGGCACCTGTTGCGCAGAATAAATTTACGAGAAGAAATGGAGCTACCTTTCAGCACACTGACACAACTTCTCAGTCAAGCTGGACACGATGGAAAATATCAAATAGTTTTAGACAAGGAAAATCCAATCGGATACGATGTAATCAATGAAACAATCTATTTTAATGAACAATATGAGAAACGACTGAACACGAGTGATGCTGTACTGCTGAACAGCAGTCTCGATGCCTGTAACGCTTTATTGGAAGGGACCTCGAAAAAGCAGGAACCGGTGTTGCTTGGCTATGCAGCGAATATTGCCTGGGGCTGTGGTGTGATGGCTTACTGTAAATTCAAGTCTGGCCAGTTATCTGACCAGTCTTGGACAATAAGCTCGATGGCCTTTACCAAAGGAAAAAGGAATAAAAGATTGGTCGAAAAGTTAACTCTGTTAGCGATGCAGGGATTAATCTACGCGGAAGTAGTACGCAGTCAACGATCTACAAATACGGCTCTCCATTGCCCTTATAGGGATGAGCTAGTTACAATACATGAAAAGCTTAGCTTACAGTCGGATATTGTGAGACTGATTCTGCTTTACTCTGCGGGAATTGGTCTGTCCCAGCTGATTTTTGTGGTTGAGAAATTTGTGTGGTATTGGAAAACTGACAATTTTATTGAAAGACGTGCAACAGCTTTAGCCAAGTTAAAGGGATATTTCAGAAGCATTAGAAGTGTACGCAAAAGACGACACTGTTGTTGATGAAGTTAGAAATCTCATTTCATAAATACAAGTTTTGGCTTGCTTGGCTTAAAGGCTTGAATACGCTCATTTTCAGCTTCGACTTCTAACATTTCGTTAATTTTTGTAAACGTGACGTATCTGCCGACATGAACGCCATGAGCTAGGTTTGCACTCAGTTAACAATGGATCTAAACTCTACATTATTCAAGCACAAGTTTCAATATCGCTATTGTAGTGAACCATTGTGTTTGATTTGGGCAAACAGTAAAGCTAGCAATCTTCACTTCAGAGTGAGTGATCAATTGTGAACACTTAATTTTTATTTATACAATACAATTCATCAAGTATTGCATTCACCATTGCATCAACAAGTCACATACAATAAGAGGGTGCATATGCACCAGCTGCTGAAAGCACTGTGAATTATAGTTAGCCAACTCTGACTACAGTTTTACTTTAACTTGTTTCTATGCCTCTTCACGACTGATGCTTTTGCTTTATGGTTCATATTTTCAGCCTAACGTTTAGTTCATAAATAAGCGTTGAATTTTCGATATTCCGCCATTGAATGGCAAAACGAACTGTCACGGAGCCAGATTCGAAGGATGGAATGATTGCTAGATACCTTATTTCGTGAGTTTAGTACGATGATTTAGACTTTCAGTTTATGAGTACTGTTGATAGTTTGCATAGCGATAGGACTGGGATTGACATTTCCCAGACGATGCAGGAAAACAACAATAACAATAACAACAACAACAACACCTAAAACATAGTATACATCCTGCAGTAATATATATATCCAGACTGGTCTGGTGTAAAATATGTACATAACTTCTAGATTGGTGTAAACAGAGTACCACAGAAAGAACAGAGTATTTTAAATCTGTAAAGTTGAGCTAATTTTAAGCAAATTTCAGAAAGCTTCCTATTTCGGAAAACTATATAGATCGCTTAAACACATTCCTTAAATTTGATTAAATTAAATTTATAACTGATTTGATAATGTGTTTAAATTAAAATTTGATAAAATCTCTTCTGTTGCTGGGCATGATTGTTCCTTAAACATTTCTCAATTGTTTTGAGGTATTGCTTACTGGAGTCAAATCAAGAATCTGCTAATG
The DNA here is from genome assembly GCA_030248195.1 of Trissonchulus latispiculum. Taxonomy (NCBI): domain Eukaryota; kingdom Metazoa; phylum Nematoda; class Enoplea; order Enoplida; family Ironidae; genus Trissonchulus; species Trissonchulus latispiculum. The sequence continues at coordinate 35,600 of JASAND010015663.1, forward strand.
CAGCATTTATGTAAAACAAGTAAAATAACACTTTTCCATGACTTTGTGTTTTAGAGGATATGTGGTCGAGGATATGGTTATTGTCGAAGATAAAGGCTATATTTTATGGGTTGCTCCGAAAGGATGTGTGGACATATTCTTCAAATACGGAAAATCGGGATATGACTTCAGGTTAAGTCTAATATAGTTGCAATTAACATTTTCGTAGCGACGCCAAACACAGGACATATAAAACTAACTTCGATCACAGTTAGATCCGAAGTCCTCTCTCAATTAAATATGCAACTAACAATTTCAGAAACATTAATTTACGGCTGTTCAAAGTTGAAGTGACTCAGCATAATTAAAGATTGATGGATGACAGTCGTAACTTTAACCCTGAATTGCACCAAATAAGATTAGGACTGACTGCGGATTAGCTGAGGACCAAGTACTGGTTTTCCATGCAAAAATTGGACTTAGCCTTTAGCTAAACCGAAGTTAGACCTAATCTTATTAGCTGCAATCCAGGGTAAGTTGACTATTGAGATTCAACAACACGCCTGACCATAGCTACGTTTGATAAGTCTTGATATTGTTTAGTCTTTATGTTGATCCAAGCTGCCAAGGTGTGGAAATCTACGAAGTGTATGGCTTAAAAGAATACAAAATATATGACGGTTTAAGAGATGTGAGAGACTACAGTGGACGGCTCGGAACTCCCAAGATTTGTCAAGATAAGACATTCCATTTCAGTTCGGCGAATGGTGAAGTGCATCTTCGACTAGACGCGTTGCCCGAAAACAAGCTGACAACCAGCATGACATTGGTTAAAGCCTTCAAAATAAACTTTACAATGACTTTGCCGAAATAAATAAGCAGCCTAGTATAACACGGCGGGCAGTGTTCAGACAATAATTCTGTGTAAATAGTTGTCTTTGCCTACAATAAAATATTTATTTATGTAGTGTATAACGTACTAGCTCATACAAAGGAAATCCCCCCAACATTAAGGGGGTTACATTCTTGACATGATACATTGTTCATTAAGAACTCCTAACGCATGTTTAAAACATATTTAAAAGAATACACGATAATAAACGAAAGAAAGAAGGATGTCACCACAGCACCTCCGACCCGAAAAATTCGGGCGTGAGGTGGGGATCCAACCCGCAACCTTTGGCTAAATAGGTCAACGCTCTACCGATTGAGCTACCTAGGCACAGGCGAATCAAGCTTAAGTTTGAATTTGTTCCCAAACTGCAGTGACACGTTTTTTGAATAGGCATATAGTTGGTTGGTCACTCTCCAAACTTAAGTTAGTTTAATACATCTGAAATATTTTTGTGACTTAGCTTGCGTACTTGCTTATCAGGAGGAAATAGTTAGGATCCTCCGCTGCTCCAACGAGTGAATCAGTTATTGTTATAGCGACTGCATATACTCGTGCCTTCTTGTCTCTTTAATTAAACGTAAGGCAAGGATTTGATCCTATTGTGCTACGACCCGGTCTGAAACCTCTTTGGTTCTGACGGTGGCAGAGGTCTACCGCGCTACGAATCCGATCTAAGAGTATTGCCTCGACGATATTGTATGCAACGTCTAAAAGCGAGACGCCTGTGTAATTCTTGCATTATATTGCATTACGCTTCTTAAATCGTGGCACCAGAACAGATTTCTTCCAATCAGAGCAAACTTCTTTAGTTCCGCCAGATCGTTTAGACGAGACCTGTCAGCTGACTCCTCCATAGTGCCTTTAGGAATCCTCAGGTCTAAATTAGGATACTGGCATTTATGCGGTCCTCAACGGGGGAACTTGACGGTTTCATAGATATTATATATATATATATACCACACCTGGGCAATGGGGGGGTGGACGGGGGGTGGCCACCCCAGGTCTCACATACGCACCGAAATGATACCTATATGATTTCTTGAAAGAATTGACGCACCAAACTGATACGTATATGATTTTATAAAGATTTGGACTCGAAGCCAAATTTGACTTATTTACGCATTTGTTTCCACAAATTAGATTCTTCCATCTCCACACAGTTTTGACTTGCCTACACACCAAATTTATTGGCATGCAAGCACGCACCTGATTTGACCTATCTACACACTGAAATACACACACTGACACACTGAATTCGGCTTACCGACGCACCGGATTCGGCCTCTGACGCACCGAATTTGGCTTACCGACGCACCGGATTCGGCCTCTGACGCACCGAATTTGACTTGCCGACGCACCGAATTTTGCTTTCCGACGAAGCGGATTCGTTCTCTGACGCACCGAATTTGACTTGCCAACGCACCGGAGTCGCCTTCTGACGCACCGAATTTTGCTTACCGACGCACCGGATTTGTTCTCTAACGCACCGAAGTTTGCTTACCGACGCACCGGATTCGTTCTCTGACGCACCGAATTTGACTTGCCAACGCACCGGATTCGGCCTCTGACGCACCGAATTTGATCAAACTGCGCACCAGATTTGGCCTCTGACGCACCGAATTTGACTTGCCAACGCACCGGAGTCGTTCTCTAACGCACCGAATTTGACTTGCCAACGCACCAGAGTCGCCCTCTGACGCCCCGAATTTGGCTTACCGACGCACCGGATTTCGGTTATGTACCCACCGGATTTGATCTAACTGCGCACCAGATTTGGCCTACTGACGCACCGGATTTGGATTTTATTGCTTTTGTGCCAAGTACTGACTGATAATTTACACAAAAATTTTGTTTGCACTGTGAAAAATAAATTTACACGTCAAAATGCACCTAAAAAAGTTAGAAAATGTTTGTTAAAGTGCTTTGAAAAATAGGTTTCAAGCCTTTCGTATTTCAAAAGGCTTTACTATTTAACTGGGGGCAACCGCCATACCCCATTTTGTTCCCATGGTTTTCAATCATATTTCTACGTCAGAGGATGCGTTACGTAGCAATTGTTTTTCGTTTCAAAAATCGCCCTGATGCAAGCCTGATACAGTTTGATTTAACCTTCAACAAAAAGAAACGAGCAAATGTGCAAAAGTTGCTGGAAAACTTGTTTCAAAAGCGATTTTTTTAGAAATGAGGCTACGCCTCCAAACCCCGCCCGTCTTATTCTTACTCATTGATGATTGCTACGATACCTGAAAAACTAATATTTTATAAGAGTAAAGGCAGATGTAGCAGAAGGCTAGTCTTGCAGATTTAGCCATTGAAAAAATATACCATATTCGCTATAAGCAAATATAATGAGCGAATAAGCGAATATAATGAGCGAAAAAGCGAATAATGTTACAACAACTGGCCATACTTAATCTCATTAATTGATCGCGGAAATGCTCTAAATTAATTCCCGGGAGTAGTCTCAACTGCAAAAATTCTTCAACTTCTGGGGGGCACTGCCCAGCAGACCCCCCGTAGTTTCCTTCGTGAATTTAATGTTTAGTTTTCATAACCTTAGGTTGAATAATTGAATAATTACAGCTTTCTGTAAATAGACAATCGACTATCCACAGTGTTAGTTTTTTTCAAATAAAAGCTTGTGGTCTGAAATTACGCACCAAAACATACAGTACCCATTTCGAGGAAATCGCACCGAATTTCCACCCCCCCCCCTCCGAGAAAAAGTCTGCCCAGGTATGATATATACATATACAATATATATATATATATATATATATATATATATATATATATATATATATATATATATATATATATATATATATATACACAGTGTGCAACCGCCTATGTGAGCTGCGTCCACATAGGCAATCTATGTGGCGCAAATGGCTTTTTAGGCTTACCGAGAGCGTGTCAGGCTAGGCACAGAGCGTGCTTTTACCCGTCTAAGCCTAAGCCATTTTTTAAGCCTAAGCTCAGTTTCATTAATTAGCTAATTAATCAGATCTCACATAGATTTGTGCGCCACAAAGGACATGATATGCTTCTACATATATATATATATATATATATATATATATATATATATATATATATATATATATATATATATAATATACAAAATATAAATTTAATAGCTTTCGTGACCTCGCTTTCCGTGGGCACTGCAGAAGATATCGAATGGGAGGTCAAAAAGGGGATAGGTGGGATTGGGACGGTTTAGCAGAGCTTGGAAGTGTTCTGCCCACCGCTCGTTTCTTCTCTGGAAACTACAGATGGTGGATCCATCAGCTTCTTGGAGTAGCTTGCTAATACTTACTATCTTTTGCCGGATACTTCCTGTAGAGTTTTAAACAATTTACCAGAGTCGCCATGTCGCGTTGTAAAATTTGTAATGTACGTCGCCTAAATATTTGCTAATAAACTACTCTTGTCCTGAAGATTTGTCAAGTCACTGCACGGTGTGTGATGCTAAATTCTCCCCTAAAACTTATGCACTCTAACGTAAACTGAATTTCAGCATGAACTTTTACTGGACAATAGCTTTGACTGCAACACAATATCCGAATACGGAATATAAATAATTTCCGGGTACAAAATATAAAGCACCAACAAAACAATGAATAAATTCGACTTCAGCAATGTATAACGGAGTGCCGCACAGAGGGACTTAGATGGAAATTCCGGCACAGCCTCAAAACCAACCTGAGAACTGAACTTTTTATCCAACTCTCAAAACAGTGTTTGGTTGGACTTATAGTTACCCCCCCCCCCCCGACCCCCCCAGCACTTTTTGGGGCCAAAAAGTTAGCGAAATTTTGCCATTGCCAAAAAATGATCTTTTTTTGAAAATGTTTTCAAATTTTGGCTTAAAATCGCTTTAAAACGGTGTAAAAACGCCTAAAACGATAAAAACAAACCTTATTTTGAGTAATAAGGCCTCTTTTTAGATTCAGCGGCCACGACTGAACCGGTGGTTGGACGTCCACTTCCGGGATGGAACAATCTGTGATTGACTGGTGGCGGCGGTTGTTCTTGAACCTGGCGGGCATCCAGTACCAAGGATCCCATGAGCTTCAGGCCGGACAGAATCTGAGTTTTGCCACCAGCGGGGTGGTCCAACTCAAAGAGGATGAGTTTTGCGGCATGGTGTAGAAGTTGCTCATGACGTCGAGCCTTGCGGCGAGTCACCGCATCAGGTGACGACGGGTCCGCGGAATGGTAGCCGTAGATATCTGAAAGAATTGCTCCTGTTGCAGGTTGTGGTGGCTGTGGCGGGGCCTGGTGCTGTAGCAGAATTGGGGGCGGAGGATTTGCCACAGGAGCGGGTTGCAGGAGTGGCTGCGGTGCAGCAATATTACGGCGGCGCTTAGGCTGTGGACTAGCGTACGCTTCCTGGCTATGTGAAAGCACCCCTCGGTGGAGGGCCCAGCTTTAGCCCACGAGGCACGGTAGCTGTCAATAATGACCATGTCTTTTTCGCGCCGAGCCGGTTTTGGCGGCGGTCGGGAAGCAGGTTTTCCCTTATGTAGTTGCGCCTGCGGTTTCGGTATCTTTCCTTGGGAAGCAGGCTCCTTTCTCTTGCGCGATTGCACCTGCGGTGGTGTCTCCGCCTGGTATCGAGGGACTGAGGCGTACTCATCGTCGGATGGGTCGCGGATGTCATGACCTGGCAGTTGAGAAATGGGAGCGTTTTCCCCTTCCGAGTCGCTGCCAATATACCGTGGTCCATGTTTATGGTTTCATCCTCGATACCAGTAACCTAAAATAATATATACATATTGCACATATTTATACATATGTGGGTAAGTTGATATTTGGGGCCTTTCCTAGTATCCCCCCACAGCTCTGAAGAAGTACCGAAGAAACACAATTTGACTGATTGAGTTGAAATTTGGTGGAGGCGGGTTTTCGGACCTGCTGATTTCAAAAATGCAAAAATTTTAAAATTTAAAACTTTTTTTAAAAATTTAGAATTTTAGTTTGGTAAGGGGGGACTAAGGGGAACCGAAAACTTTTTTGAAGAAAATTTTGATGAAAACTTGCTGGCAGGGGTTTTCTGGGGCACTGATCACGAATCTGAAATCAGTTTTTCGATTCCGCTATTCCTTAGCTTAATATAAGTTAAAGCTTTAAGCTTAAGATGTTTATCCTGAGCTAACGAAAAGCTGAATCGAAAACCGACTTCAGATTCGTGATCAGCACCCCGGAAAACTCCTGGAAGCAAGTATTCAGCAAAATTTTTTTCAAACAATTTTTCGGTTCCCCTTACCAAACTCAAATTTTAAAATTTTTTAAAATTTTAAAATTTTAAAATTTTAAAGTTTTCGAAATCAGCAGATCCGAAAACCTACCTCCACCAAGTTTCAACTCAATCAGTCAAATTGTGGCTCTTCAGAGCTGTGGGGGGTATAATGGGAAAGACCACAGATAAATATCCCAGTACAGAATCGAATATAATATGAGATATTGCATGTTATCTATACACGTAATATACAGCCAGAAGGATAAGTTCCTTTACTAAATGGTTACGTATGTATCCGGGTGAGAGGGACAGTCAGTTCATTCGTTATAGTATACTGCGTATCAAATGTATGTGTATATATGCTGATAAAGAACTACTACTGTTGGGATTAGTGCGTCTACTGGGGAATGCGCCGTGTGGCCAGGTATGCCGTATGTGTATTGACAGTAGTTCCTCGTGTTCTATCTTTGTTTCCTGTTGTGTAAGATTTGATCGGCTACTGCGTTAGTAGCAAAGTTCTGCCTGTATCCTACTTACACAAATCCTACTTACGCCTAACGTTTGATGTTTCCGCCTAGAGATAACAAAACTCAAAATCCTACTTACGGCTAAAGCTCAAAACTGAAATTCCTACTTACGCCTAAAATATTTCCTTGCAAAACTCAAATTCCTACTTACACCTAAAACCAAAGTTGTACCGTAATCCACTTGTATGTTTTACCGTACAGACTTTGTACTGTGTCTACAAGGTAAATAATGCGTGGAAATAATAAATGCCTAAAAAAGCTTCATTTAAAATTCAATGTAACGTTTTGACAAATAATCTTTTGTAAGCTATGCATTTAACTTAAAACTAGAGAAATTGCACATGCATTAAAAACATACTGTCAAACGTGTATGCATTTATGGTTTCATTTTATACGTTGATTGTAAAAGGTTGCATGCATTGGATTTAAAACTTAAGATTGCATGATCAGTTAGGTAATAGTTGGGCAGCTTCTATACAAAATTTGAGCTAAATTAAGTTAAGTTTAAATTAATTAAGTTAAGTTAAGTTAAGTTTCGCTGAAGAAAAGAAAACGACCTCCAAATTGTTTGCTAGAGCCTGAAAAATTATGTCCTTACTTTAAAATTTAAAAACATTTCGGTCTGCTGTAATATTTCAATTTGTTTGTTAATTTTTCTGGAAAAATGGAAATTTATTTCTAACAAATAAAGGTGAACCGCAAAATTGCTATTTAGTTCATATAAGCAAATGAAATTCATCCTGAGAAAAATTCAAACAACTTCTGGATACGGCTGTTTTGATTTTTGATTAATCGAACTGAATCAAATCATTTAATTTTTCACAGGAAAAAATCGAACTGAATCAAATCTAACTGAATCTTCAGAAGCCAAAATCGAACTGAATCTTCAGAAGCCAAAATCGAACTGAATCAAATCAAAACTTTTGTCCATGAATCAATAATTTTGATTTTGATGCGATTTTGATTTAGCAGAATATATGCTAAAAGCTTTCACTTAGTCTCGCACTATGAAAACTACTTTTTCATACATGCATCTTTTCGAGTACTGTTGAACATATTATTATGTGCATTTAAGGTTTATTTGTGCTCTCCACCATGACAGTGCTCACGGCAGAGATACCAGCAAAATCTTAACAAGGGATTCTTTAGTTTGGAAGACTGTATTGGCAAGCATTTACTGGAATAGATTTTTGCTTTAGTGTAGCCTTTTGCGTTTCGAGGGACTGTTAGATCATTATTTTTACATTAGCTCTAAGTTTGATCAAGATTAGCATGCAAGGATTTCATTATAGAGCCAAGAAGTCTAAATTATATTACCGCAGCAACGACATTTAATATTATGAAAAATGAAAATTTTATGTTCTCAAAACAAGTCCTGAAATTTTTATGTTCTCACAACAACGACCTCTGGTGATTATGAATTAGGTTGGTTTAAATTATGTAAAATTTTCAAAAACGCAATTTGAAAAATCAAAAGTCGCATCAAAGTTCAGTTTTGGTAAAAACTGCATCAAAATCAAAACTCTTTCAAAATGAAAAAATCGAACTGAATCAAGTCAATTCATTTTTTGGGTGCAGAAAATCGAACTGAATCAAATCTGATGATTTTTCAGAGGCAAAAATCGAACTGAATCAAATCAAAGCTTTTGAGGCCATATCAATACAACCGTACTTCTGGAACAAATTCAGAAATTGAATACTGTAGAAATTAGGCGTAAGTGGGAATCCGAGTTTTGCGTAAACATTCTTTAGGCGTAAGTAGAAATGTGAGTTTTGACAGAAAGAATTAGGTGTAAGTAGAAATTGGAGTTTTGAAAACGATTAGGCGTAAGTAGGATAGGCGTAAGTAGGAGTAAGCAAGTTCTGGGCGTCTAGTTATGTACTCACAATTGGATATTCACACTCACCTGTCGGCTCAGCTTATGTATGTATGCATATTTACTATATGTGCCGATTTATATGGGGATCAAGTTACATGAGGACGGGATGTGGAAATTGTAAGTAGTGTCAAGTTAATGACGGTGCAATTATATAGTTATATCGATGTTTTACATATTACTATATATAGTTGAGCTGTGGCAGTTGCATAGTTGCGTCCTTTAATTTCGTGCAATGGTGACCGTAGATGAATAGTACTATAGTATGTATATATGAATAGCTGTTTATATGTACACCGTCGAGTCGACAGGTTGCTGAGTTAGCCAGGCCAATAATATATAGTGTGGCGATGAGTGAGGCTAGTTTTCAAGTCCTCGTCTGAACTTTCCGGGAGGGATTCAACTGCATAAAACTGTGTTCAATGACAAATTTCGCGAAAAGGTTTTCGACAATAGCAATAATTGTGTTTTTAAACGACAGCATGTTAGCGTTGCGCAGTGCCTGGTAAAAGGAGATAAAATGTTCGGACAGTGTGTCCTGCGCAAAACGGGCACTGAACAGTGTGTATGCTGCAAGTTTCACATTTCACGAAGCAACGCGAACACCCAGAGGGCCTCAAATTCCCACAAATCTACGTAGTCGTAGTAGCTCACTGTCCAATGGGTTAGTTCATGGACTTGTGTCGCAAAATCTAGGGAGTCTGAGATGTTAAAGGGGGGAGGCATCGTTTTGTGCAAATTAGCGACGCAAATGGTAGTGAGCATTCGTTGCTGCCGTATACCAAGTCCACTGGTCGGTAAGCATCTGCAAATTTGTCGCTCAAAGAATAGAAATGTTTCAAATCTTTTCGAAGCTTGTTAGTTTGTGCACGAAGCACATCAAAGCAAGTCAAGGGGATAGTGGGCGAAATTTCCCGTGCATACAAAACTTTTTTAGACGCACGTCTTCACCTTTGAAGTAATCAATGTTCCACGATGTCCCCATAATATCGTGCCAGTAGCAAATTATAAGCATCATCTGCTTGCAAAGACTTTAAATAGTTTTCATCAAGTAGAGGATAACTTACATCTGAGCCCTGGTCTGACATGTTGATGAGTGACCATGGTGGGACTGGAGGGATACGTAGTGATACTTATATATGTAAAAAAGGTAAAGGTAAAGTTACCCCTGAAGATTACTCCAACCTACAGAAGGTTATAGGGTGCCGGTGCTTATCTCCGGATTCATAGCCCGAAGCCAGGACCGACAACTCTAATGTTGACTACATCTGTGGAAGGGGGGCCAGCCCTTCATCAGGCATACGCCAGAACACAGACTCCTGTTACCTTCCCACCGCTGTGGTACCCATTTACCGACCAGTTAAGGATAGACAGCTGGGTTGGCTGGAGCCCACGGCGAACCGATATGTGCTTAGTCCCTTGCTCAAGGGGATTTGTAAAAGCCTTGTGGCTGCGGGGGTTCGTACCTAGGACCGTCAGATCTTCAGTCGAACACCTTACCACTCGGCCATTATGGCACATTTGTATGTATAAAAGAGTACAGAGATAGGGTATAATGCATCTTTCAAATAATTCATTTATCATCAAAATCAAATCATAAACAGAGTAACAAGATAGGTTAGATAGTGAGGGGGAGAGCCAAGTAGCGGACCGACCAGCTTGAAGTCGGCAGTGCAACTGATTGGAATTTGGGGTGTGATGGCTTTTGTATGAAGTCTGCCATATGGGTTAGTTGCGCTGCAGCTATACATCAAATTTTAATTTTTCGTGAGGCTCGGGGAACCGCTTTGAGTCCGCCTTAAAATTTGTAATCATGGAGATTCTCCTGAATTATTGTATAGTTCCCATATGCCGTCGTTTGTGGGCCCATTAGGATATGACAACTGGCCATAAGCTATCTGGAGCCCACAATTTAGTTATTTAGCACGCCAATTTAATTTGCCTAGGATTTGTCAGCCCACAGAGACTTTGGCAGACTAACTTAACGTCATAAATTTATCAACGATGCTGACCGTCAGTGACCCATCGAAAATTTATTGCTTTTCTTGGTTTACGTATGTAGAGATCTAAGTGCACGTATGGAGTGCGCAGATTGAAGTGGAAAATGGCTAGCAGGTGCGTAGCAGTCACGTATATATATATATATATATATATATATATATACGAATATATACATGTATCAAATATAGGTTACACATAGATACGTATTGCTTATATAGATGCAGTGAAGGTAGTGAGGAGGTATTTGCGCACAGTGTACATATGTTATATATAGTTGATGTCTACAGATAGCTGGTGTGATATACATGAAGAAGATAGGTTAATATTGGTAGGATTATATATACACGCATATGGTACAATATGTAGGTACAAAGGCGTATTCTGGGTTGTCCTACATCTGGATTGTCCTACATTCTCTAATTGGCTCTTTATAAAGTCACGTGTTATTTGTGCCCGCCTTCTAGTGTTAGTAAAACTACAGTATGACGTCTCACTTAATAACTGTATAATTCCTTAGACTTTATCTGTAATGGTACGTAATGACATTGGAACGCTGTTTTCTGTTTCAAACCCCTGCTTTTTAAAATTTGAAACAGTTTTAGCTTCCAAATTGAGAAATACATGAAAATTATTTATTTTTAAGAAAAGATATCTTTTTTAGGTGCATGTGTATGTACATAAGCAAAGTTACTTTGCTTATGTATGTACAAACTTACATAAAAACTTACAAATGTACAAACTTACGTTAATTTATATTAAATTTTGACGACAGTTTCAAATTTAAGTAACCATAAATATAATGTGAATTTAACTCTTTATAATAGTGAAAATAACAAGAACAAAACATTTTTTGCTTAAAGACAAAGAAATTCCTTTAAATTCATTTTCAAAACAACTCTGTATAAAACTGAGGGAAATTAACTCTTATGACCCTTCACAATGACATTTACTTCTCTTAATGTGAATTCTTATTCGCTAGTACATCCGCCAATGAAATTGTGTAGGACAATCCAGATGCAGGACGACCCAGAACAACCCGGTACAAATGAGTCCGGTGTGCACAGTGCAATTTGTGTTTCACGACGGTGGGATTCAATGTTATCTGTTTACGGTGCAGGTGTATTCCAAAGCAGTCTATTCAATAAAATAATTTAGTATTTCCACGTAGTGAAATATTTATGATAAGAAGTTTTTCTGCTGAGAATTTCAAGTTTATAATTTATTAGGGCGAAGTGACATATACTGCCAGAATCGTTCGGTAAACAAAAATGAACTGTTTCGTATATACAGTAAATACACAGTTCAGTTAGTGGTCACGTGGACGCAAGTTGTAAGGGTTGTGTACAGGTCGGAAGGAACTGTTTTCTTCCATGTTTTGGATTTGGTCTGATTTGGAACAGAGGGTTCCGGCAAGGGCAGCAATGTTGCCTCGGTGACTGCTTTAAGCCGATTAATGTGCACTTTTTGCGTTGGTTTATTAGGGTTGCCACACTCAATAATGTCCACAGTTGGGAGAGAAGGTTTAACGATACGATAGGGTCCGTGCCATAGATGACTAAGCTTTGTTTTGCCTGGTCCGACGTGTGGCAAGTGAAGCATAACCAACTAATTTTCTGCGTAGTCTTTTGAGGTAGCCTTTATGTCATGCTGCTGCTTCTGGCGTGTTTGCGCTTCTGTATTCTCTTCTTTAGCACTTTTCCAAGCTATCTGCAAATTCGTAATAAGATCATAACGATAGTCTTCTATTTCACAATATGTTAGCGCGCAGCAATGTGTCCATAGGTAGACGTGCTTCTTTGCCAAAGTTTAAAAAAATGGCGTGTCGTGCGTAGATGCTGACTAACGGACTGACACTCGATAAGCGAATAGCGCAAAGTTAAGGAAGGACAACCAGTGCTTTTGCGTTGTAGAAACGTACATACTGAGCATTTTCATTAGTGTTCCGTTGAATCCTTCGCACAATCCGTCAGTCTGCGGATGGTATGAAGTGGTATTAATCTTATGTACACCCAAATAATTGCATACCGATTTCATTAGGTCACTGAAGAAATTCTGTCCTCTGTCTGAAAGCAGTTCTTTCGGGCAGGAATATCTGCAGACGATCTGTTCTACAAAGATTTTAGCTATAGTTTCTGCTGTCGTGTCAACCAAAGGGAAGGCTTCAACCCATTTGGCTAAATATTCGACGAATACCAGTATATATTTGTATCCTTCCTCAGTTTGGGGAAGAGGCGCAATAATATCAGCTGCATCGCGATCCCATGGCCCTTGAACTGGAATAGATAATAGTGGCGCTTTAGCTGCTTTTGGCGGATTCTTTTTTCGCAAACAGCCATCGCATTGCTTACACCTTTACGTCTAGTTTATTGTATCCCACCAATATCGGCTGAGAATCGTAAGATAGGTCTTGTCAAAGGCAAGGTGTGACGCAGTGCAGTCTTCGTGACATGCTTTGAACACTTCAAAGCTCATGGTAGTCGGGATGGCTACTAAAAGCCGTACTGATCGAGGCCCTGCCTTTGGGTATTCATGGTACAAGAACAAGACCCTATCGTGCATGTAGTACCGATAGTTGATAACGCCTACACGAAGTACGTCGGTTGGGTCGTCTTGCAGTTTTCCCCTTTCAGGATAGCAAATTATCTGCATGAGATCGGATTGTGCTAGCTGAGCTTCACGTAAGGTGTCGCGGTCAGTTATTGTGAGCAGCAAAACTCGATCCTCCGTATTTTGTTCGTGGCGAGAAGCAGCTGTAGCGGTGTCGGAACTTACCAGTGTTGGTAGCCGGGACATTTGTATGTTTCTTGCCGGGTTTGTACTGTATGTCCAAGTTATACTCTTGGAGTTGTAAGATCCACCTCATTAGGCGTCCGCTTGGACTTTTCACCGTCATGAGCCATTTAAGGTGGTGATTCCCTTTAGTCACATAAAGTTTGCACTACACTCATCCATTACTTGGAGTTAAGAAGCCGTTTTTATATTGAAATGCAGCTTGACATTTTCTCTTTTTAATGCATACCATGAAACTAATGTTGCTTTTCTAAAATATTTTAAGCACATTTTAGAAGAAGTACAATTTTCTAGATTTTTTGCAGACTCAAGTAAATTTTTTCGCGAGACATCAGTTACATCATTCGATACCTCCATCAAATAGCTGGGGACGATTTTTTATTTATTGTGAAATCGCTCTTCGCTGTGGAGAAATACGCTGAAATGTGTGTGTAACCTGTATTTTGCCTACTTTTTCTAAATTAGTCAAGCGATTACTTTAGCTAGAAAGCAGTAATCAGGACAACTCCTCAACTCAACTCCTTCTTGAGTAGATTGTAAAGAGGACTGGCTACTTTTGCGAAGTTTCGGATGAAGCGACGGTAGTACGATGCTAATACCAAAAAACTTCTGAGCTCAGTGATATTTCTTGGCTCTGGATAGTATCTCACCTTTTGAATCTTGTCATCTTCTGGTAGCAGACCGTCTTTGGAAATCGTGTGGCCTAAATATGTGACGTTTTGTCTGCGGAATTGGCACTTTTTAGCTTTAAGTTTAAGCTTATGTTCACGTAAGCGGGTCAACATGTTGATTATAATGTCATCTAGGTAGCATAGGCAGAATTTGGTTTATAAGCCACTCAAAACTAAGTTCATCAGACGTTGAAACGTAGCTGGGGAGTTAGTTAACCCGAATGGCTTCACGTTATACTGGAACAACCCTTCTTCGCAGGTGAATGTCGCTTTGTCTTTGTCCTTTTAGCTCATCTGCACGTTATAGTAGCCAGATTGTGAGTCTAGGGTGCTGAAGTATGAGGCATTTCCTAGAGAATTTAGTAAGTTCGCAATGCGCGGCAAGGGAACACATCCCTTTTTGTAATGCCGATAATTTTTCTGCAGTCCACGCAGATTCGTACTGTTCCGTCTTTCTTAGCTACTAGTACGATTGGCGACGCCCAAGGTGAGGAACTTGGTTCAATAATTTTGTGTTTCAGCCAATTCCTGTAATTTTTGGCGCACCGTTGATCGTAGTGATACTGGGGTGCGATACGGACGCTGGTGGATGGCTTCCGGTATCTATGTTGTGTTCTACCGCAGTAGCACATCCGATATCGTTGTCATCGTTAGCAAAAACATCCGTAATCTGTTGTAGCAAATCTAAAAGTTTATTTCTTTCCAGGTTGGTCAAGTTACTGTTTGTCAGGTCGATACCTGCTAGTGGGTCGCTGATGTCTTTTGAAATATTGTGACGGTCGTTTGTTACTGCTGGCTGGCAGTCATGGTGTATAGTACATACCATGCCTATCTTAGTATTTTTATAGAGCTTTATAGAGGCAGTACTAGTATTCAGAACTCTTGTTGGAACCATGTTTCCATCTTTAACAAGATTTCTTGCAATATATAGTCCATACATTAACATAGGGTCGGGTCCTGGGGGGCTTGTCCCCAAAAAATTTTGAGGGGGCTTGTACCTTGAACAAAAATTTTCAGGGGGGGCTTGTACCTCAAGAAAAAATTTGTAAAATTTTTAGAAAAATTAACGCTAATTTTATTAAAATTACCAACTTTGTCAAAATTTGCAAAAATCTTCACTTTTTGGAAAAGATTTCCCAAAAAATTAAGCATTTTAGCTAAATAATTCCGGCGAAGCCGGAAATTTTTTGAAATTTTTGAAAAATTTCTTTGGTTACCCCTTGGCCATTTTTTCGTTACCCCATGTCCCCAACGGCGATAGGGCTTGTACCTTGTCCGGTTTGGGGGGGGGGCTTGGGCCCCCCAGACCCCCCCGCGTTTACCTATGATATAGTCCTGTAGCGACCTCTATTATTTGGTTCAAATATTCCGCTATTCTTATTGTTAGCAGTACTACAGACAAAAGTAACCTGTGTTCGTAGGGGAAAAATAGCGTTCTCGCTCACAGTTACGTGAGCAGTTAGTGGTCTATCCGGGACATTTGTGTTTTTAATGAAACTGATTGTTGTAGATTCTAGATCAATGGTGAATGGTCCCAGTTGGCGCAGTATGTCGATTCCCATTATACACTGATGTGGGGGCGTTATGCACGATGTCTGCTTAGTACCGACCGTAATTGTTACTTCTGCTTGACCAGCAAGATTTAGCGCGTGCCCGGTCATGCTGGTAGCTGAGATTGAATGGGGCTTTACCGAAGTAGTCTTAGATTCTCAGTCAAGGTTATCGTAGGTAGCTTTGTTGATTATGGTAATGGTAGATCCCGTATCTAATAGGGCCTTTACAGGCTGTCCATTCACGATTACCGGTATAGTAGGTACGAACGTTTTACATTCTGTTGTTACCTGGGATACAGTTTCCGGGTATAAAGACCGAGTTTTCCTGAGGTGTTCCCTGTCAGCGGAGCTCTGTCTGTCACCATAAAATATAGATAGCGATGGTGTTACTTGGGCATGGCGGTCAATATCCTGGGCATTCTGTTCTTGTGAGTAGAGAATGCTTGAATTTGTGTTTTCTGGGTTGGTTACTTCGTTGTTAGTTTGCCGGTAAGTATAACGGGTAAAGAGACTGGCGTAAGTTAGCGCCCTCCAAGGGTAGAGACGTGTAGTAGAGTAGGCGCAGTTGGTGCCGCACTATGTACGGAAGTTCTTAGGGGTTTTTGTAATTCGCAATCTTCAGTAGAACTTCCTTTGGGACTGCGACGTCGTTTCCGTCGTAGTCTTAAAACAACAGCTCTCGTGGTTACTTTGCGCCTTTTCTTGGCCCAACCACTGAATTTCGGCCAGTGCTGTGGTATATTGAATAAAATACTGCGACGGATGTTAATAGGGCAGCAGTGTAAAACTAGAAAACTGAGTGTCACGTACGCGCACACAAGAAATACCCATAGCTGCCACGGACTTACTGCAAATCCGTGGAGGAATCCGAAGAATCCCTTTTGCATGAAACCGTTGACCACGCTTAATGCTGCTTGTTGGGGTGTATTTCCAGCTGTTTTATCGCTTAATGCATCTATAATTCGTTGTTGGTGTTGCATAATACAAAATGCATGTTGCATTATGCATGCTGCTGCATGCATAATACGAACAAGAATTCCCTGGTCGGTAAGTAAGACATTGTTTCCTTCACAGTCAACAGTATGTTTTCCTGTCCGAAAGGTAAAAGCTAGGAGGTTGTTGTCAGCTAGCCAGTTTGTGTCCCACATTTCGCCACTTAGGGTCTGCCATTCCAAAAACACTCGCATTTCTCATTGTTATCAGGTTCCCACAGCAAGTAACTTCCGTCACGAAGATGGTCCTCCTGTACGGTAGTCACAGTGCTCTACCCATCCTGCAGTAGACTCCATAGTTTCGCTGCTATAGCGTTTGTAGACGTATGCCTCGTACATGAAACAGTAGCAGTATAGCTGTGCCATCTACAGCAATGGATGCCACCACCTGACCATTCAAAGTTTATTTTATTGTCAGTTTGCCTTAGCACATCATTTTGGATTAGTGGACCGGCATCGCATTGATGGAAGCGCCGCATGGCTTCACATTCTGCTCCAGTTACGCGTATATCGTGCTTTTCCTCCTCCCTTAGGTGATAGTTAGCAAAGAAATATGTGAAGGTTTTCACCGTTTGCTTCCCTATGGCGCATTTCCAGGCTTTTGATTTGTACTTTACATAGTTTCGCTTGAAGAGCTTGACCTGAGTCTTGTGTATATGTATATGAAATCATCCTGATTGTCTCTCTTAGCTCAGCTATTTCCGGCAAAGGTTCTGGACTATCGGGTGGAATCTCAGCCTCACTAGTTGCAACAGCATAAGCTGTATTGGTACGTCCATTATTACTATTATAATAAGCATTACTTCCTCTATGGGCAGTCGTTCCACGTTGGGCGTAATTAGGAGTTGGCCTTTGCCCGGGTGTAGGTCGGTAACGTGGGGCGTTGGTTCCCCTGTCCGTTTGACGTTTGCGGCAGTTTATGACGTAGTGCCCTGGTTTCTTACAATAGTTGCAGATTACTCTGCTGTCCGTAGTCCATTGACGTCCTGGTGGACGCTGATCATTTCTCCCAACTGGGCGAGATGTAAATTTGTTGTTGTTGTTGGCTAGTACTCCTGGCATGTATCCGTTCTGCTTCTTCTGATTAAAGGAGACTTTCTGAAACTGTTCTTGAAGTGATTTCATTGACTTTTTAAACTCAGTCAGTTCTGTGTCTGCACTTGTGTACAGCGTTTGAGCTTTCGTTGTAGCGGTTGTCGTGCCGGCAGGTCCTAGTCCGACTGTTAAGTATTCTCCAGCTTTAACCAACTTGGCATACTTCAATGCTTTTTCACAGTTGGACGGTTACTTGGACATGACCAATCTACCTGCCGTAGTGTGGCAGGAGTCCAGCGATGAAAAATTCCATCATCAGTTTGTCCTGATGAGACTGATCGGAATTGGGGTAAGCTCCTTTTACGAGTTTCTTGATTCT